>MU784720.1:29471-64691 GCA_026770625.1 Nicotiana glauca
CTCAAAATTCCAATCTTAGCCATTTTCTTCAACTTAAGGATGCCGCAATGAAAATTTTCTTTCCAATTTAACTCCGATATTCCTGAAATTCAACTCTGACCATATGCACAAGTCAATATACCTGAAATGAAGCTGTTCATGACTTCCAACTGCTGAATAACGCGCTAGAGCTCAAAACGGCCGATCGCGTCGTTACAGACACGAACTATATGTGCATCTATTAGCCTGCCGAAGCGAACGACGCACTCCCATGAGAGTAGTGGAATTTACCTTGTTCGCGTAATATACTTGTGACACGAGTGAATTATAGATTTTTCAAAGTTATCATAATATTCCTCAATTCTTTCCAAAAATAAGAAATTCAAACTGGAAATTTTTATATCTTGAAATCCTCAATCTCAGCTCTATTCAAGGAAATTAATAAGTATAATTAAATAGCGGTGTAACGACCCAGCCGGTCGTTTTGAGAATTAACGCCCCGATCCCCTATTAACTTCTTTCCCCGTGTTTGTTTCTGCTATTGTGAGTTGTCAGGAAGATTAGTTTTGAGTTTCGGAGTATTTTGGAACACTTAGTCCCTAAATGAGAGCTTAAGCTTTAGAATTTGGACCGTAGTCAGAACAGTATGAATGCGGCCTCGAAATAGAATTCCGTCGATTTTGTTAACTCTGTTGGGTGATTTTCGGCTAGGGTCGTGTTCGGATTGTATTTTGGAGGTCTGTAGCTTATTTAGGCTTGAAATGCCGAAAGTGGAATTTTTTAAGTTTCCGGATTGATAGTGAAATTTTGATATCGGGGTTGGAATCCGATTCCAAAAGTTGGAATACTTCCGTAGTGTTGAATGTGACTTGTGTTCAAAATTGGAGTCAATCGGACTTGGTTTGACTAGTTTCGGTATCGATTGTAGGATTCTTGAAATTTCAAATTCTTTAGGCTTGGATTGGAAGGTAAATCGTGGTTTTAGCGTTGTTTTATGGGATTTGAGGATTGGATTAAGTTCGTGTGATATTATAGGATTGGTTGGCATATTTGGTTGAGGTCCTGGGGGCCTCGGATGAGTTTTGAATGCTTAACAGAAATTGAATTGGACATAGGAAAGTGCTGAACATTGCTGAACCTAGTGGTTTCGCACCTGCAGAGTTTGGACCGCAGGTGCGGTGCCGCGGAAGCGGTTAGGCAACCGCAGGTGCGGTCTAAGGCATAAGGGAAGTGGTCGCAGATGCAGCCCATGTACCGCAGAAACAAAACTGCATCTGCGTGTAAAGGGTCGCAGGTGCGGTATCTACCCGTTAATAAAATCTTGTAGGTGCGGATCACCAGTCGTAGAAGCAGGACCGGAGATGTTGCACCATGACCGCAGCAGAGGAAATTGCTCGGCAGAAATATGAAAATCGAGGGTTTGAGTTCATAATTTGGAAAATCTAATTTGGAGCCCGGGGGAAGGCGATTCTGTCGGGATTTTGAAGAGAAGATTATTGGGTAATGATTCCTAGACCCTTTTTGATTGTATCCCATTAATCCAAGCTTAAATTTATAATTAAATTTTATTTGGGGTGAAAATTTGGGGAAAATGGAGAAAAGTTCTTAGGCCTAAATTTGGGATTTTGATCGAGATTTTGGTATCGTATTTGAGTGAATTTGGTATGGTTATACTCGTGAGTGAATGGGTGTTCATAATTTGTGACTTTTATCCGATTTCGAGATGTGGACCCGGGGAGGGGTTTGGGCATTTTTGTATTTTCTTGCCTTAGTTTTGATTTCTTTAGCTAAACTAGTTGTTTGTAGTTGTACTTACGTTATGATATTGATTTGATTTAATATGGGACACTCAGAGTTGGATACTCGTGGCAAGAGCGTGATTTCGGATTGATTTTTTTAGCTGGTTCGAGGCAAGTGGCTTGACTAACCTTGTGTGGGGGAACTCCACTTAGGATTTGGTTTTGTTGTTATATTATTACCGTGTAAATGAGGTAACGAGTGCGTACACGTGATAATTGTTGGAAAACCATGTTTTCATTAAGTAAATATATGTGTTTCTTTTTTTGTTGAACACTACTTGTATTTCAAGCCTACTATTTAGCTTAGGAAAGCATGCTTAAGTGACTTCATTGTTTTACCTGCTTAAATTGCTTACTTGGATTCTGTGCAGCATGTTTAGAGTTGAACTTCTTGTTTCTGGGTACGAACTTGAATAGAACTGTATATTCCTTTCTTGAGACTGTTGTGTGTTTACTTTGGGACTACGGGTCGGTATCCCGGGATATCCCCCTGTATGTTTACTTTGGGACTACGAATCGGTATTCCGGGAGATTCCCCTGCACATTTATATTTGGAACTATGGAACGATATCTCAGGAGATCCCTTTGTACTGGATATTTATATTTGGGACTACGGATCGAATTTTTGGGATATCCTCTGCACATTTATGTTTGGGACTACGGGAGATTATCCTGGGAGATCCCTTGTTGTTATCTATGTGTATTGAGTGATTTCCTCCTGTGATTTCATCCTTGTTGACTGTTAGCATCTTTAATTATACTGCCTCATTTATATAAAAGGATTGGATCAAATGGGTGCATGCATATTATATATAAAGAAGGAACCATGGGAAGTTGATGCAAGACAGGCTTCCTGGATCATAAGGAAGATCTTGCAAGCAGGGAAGTACATGACTGAAGCAGGATTGGACACTAAAAGGGCAATGCAAGCAGATTCATTTACCATTAGAGAAATGTATAAGCAACTAAGAGGTGAATTCCTGAAGGTGAACTGGAGTCGAATGTTGTGCAACAACAGAAGCAGTCTAAAATGGAAATTTATCTTGTATTTGGCAGTACAAGGGAAATTATATACAAAAGATAGATTGATAGGATGGGGAATGCAAGTTAGCCCAGAATGTCCACTATGTGAACATGAGATGGAAAATCATAGCCACATATTCTTTACTTGCAGCTTCTCAGAAGACATTTGGAGAAAGTTACTGAAGTGGATGGCAATTAACAGAGAACCAACAAGCTGGGATGAGGAGATCAAATGGGCAACAGAACAGGTGAAAGGTAATGGTTTCAAAACCATGCTGTACAGACTGTGCATGACAGGAGCAGTGTATCATATATGGCTGGAAAGGAACATGAGGCTTTTTTAGAAGATTAAAAGAAACAATGAAAATATTACTAGACAAATAGTTAGAGACATACATTGTATAGGGTATAATCATAGTAGATTGAGGAATAGTTTACAAAAGCATAATTATTATCCTTAGAGTAGTCTTTGAGGTAGAGGTGTTGCTAAGTTTGGGGCTTCATGTCCAAACTTAGGAGTTATGCTTGTATATGTTCTTTGGTAATAAAGCAGTTAATTACCAAAAAAAAAATTATACTGCCTCATTTTACGTTATTTTCCCTTGTTATATATATATAACCAGTAGGGCCCTGACCTTCTTCGTCACTACTCGACCGAGGTTAGGCTTGGCACTTACTGGGTACTACTGTGGTGTACTCATGCCCTTTCCTGCACATGTTTTTCGTATGCAGATCCAGGTTCTTCTACTCAACCGTTCTATCAGTGAGGTGGGAGATATTAGAGACTTCGAGGTATATATGCCGCGTCTGCAGACCTAGAATTCTCTCTCTATTCTTCCCTTCAGCTTTAGACTTCCTGTATTTACTTTTGATTAGACATTCTGGAGTTAGAACACTATGTAGTTTTCTCTAGCTTGTGATTTCATGAGATTATGGGTTTTGGGAGTTTTTGATTCAGTTTGAGAGTGTGTAATCGTATATGCCGAGAAGCATTCTTAAACTCTTCTATTTTGTTTTTACCCATAACTTGTTAGTTTCATGTTTTATTTTCTTTTTCCGCAATTTGTTAGGCTTACCTAGTCATAAAGACTAGGTGTCGTCACGACAGTTCACGGAGGGAGAACTTGGGTCGTGACAAGCAGTGTCAACAAAGCATGGTGTAAACCTATGACTACCCAGACATAAGCATAATTAGTAGCTACATACAGACTCTCGACATCTCGTGCATATGTAGCCCCCATAAATAGAAGCACATATTAATTGAATTCACCTATAGAGTTAATTCCCTCTTACAAGGTTAGAAAAGAGACTTACCTCGTCTTAAAGCTTACTTTTCGGTCCACAATTGTGCTTTAAACCCTCAATTCGGTGCCGAACGACTCGAAACTAGTCAAATATTATATAAAATAGTCAATACATGTTCAAAAGTTCACATCCCAACTATTAAAGTGATTACCCAATCCCAATTGAAGAATTCCTAAAATTCACCCCCGGCCCCACGTGCCCGGATTCCGAAAATTTTAGAAAAAAGTTGCTACACATAACCTTATTAACTCAAACATATTGTTTTCACCCTATCGATCAAACATATTGTTTTCACCCTAGTCGATAATCATTTTCGTGGTAAAATTCCATTTTTATCAAAACCCTAAGTTTTCATCAAAAATCACATAAATCCCACCATTTTCCATGTTAAATCTACTTATGATTTGTGTATTTAGCTAAAGAATCAATAGAGATCACTTAGCTCTTGATGTTGATGGAACCCCCTAATAAATGCTCTCAAAATCGTTCAAGACCAAGTGGAAAATGCGGAAAATAAGGCTAAGTCCCGCATTAAAAGTTGTTGCACAGGTCGTAGGTGTTGCATTTGCGATACCTTTTTTGCAAATGCGACAAAACCATCGCAAATACGAAGGTTGACCATCTCTTCCATGGTCGCAAATGCAACCAAAAACATTGCAAATGCAAAGAGGGGCAACTCGCAAATGCGGTAGGATCTTCGCAAATACAAAACCCTAAGAGCCTTCCCAACTTTGCAAATGCGAATGGCTCTTCACAATGCGAGCTCGCAAATGCGATCAAAACATCGCATTTGTGGGACTTGCAACTCCAGCCCAGAAACCATAAAAAAAAACTGAAGTCCTTCCACCCCTTCGAACGCGTCCAAAACTCACCCGAGCCCTCGGGGCTCCGCTCCAAACATCCACAGAAGTCTAGAAACATCATACGATCTCGCGTGATTAAAATACCAAAATAACATCTAAAATCACGAATCGGATGCCAAAACACATAGATTAACTCATGAAACTCAAAAATTTCTAAAAATACTTCCGCGTTTCCGATTCTTATCAAATATATTCAGAATGATGCCAAATTTTGCACACAAGTCCTAAATGATATTACTGACCTATTCCAACTTCCGGAATTGAAATCCATACTCGGTATCAAAAAGTCCACTCTCGATCAAACTTCCCAAAACCTTCAAATTTCCGACATTCGCCAAATGACCCGAAGCAACCTACGAACCTCCAAATTCACATCCGGTCGTGCTTCTAAGTATAGAATCACCATATAGAGCTATTCCCAGGCTAAGAATCCCAAATTAACGTCTATAACATAAAAAAATCCAATGCAACCCAAACTTATGAGATTTACCCAAAATGGCAACTTTCACTATTAGGCACCAAAATGCTCCTAGTTCATCCAAAATCCGATCCGAACATACCCTCAAGTCCGAAATCATCACACAAACCTATTGGAACCGTCAAATTCTAATTATAAGGTCATTTACTCAAAACATTGACCAGATTCAAACTTAGCCTTTTTAAGGTCAACTTAAGGAACTAAGTGTTCTGATTTTAACCCAAACTCTTCCAAATCCCGAACTAACCATCCTCAAAAGTCATAAAACAGTAAAAGCACATATGGAGAGTCTTATTTAGGGGAACGAGAATTCAGAAAGCAAAACGACCGGTCAGGTCGTTACAAGATATATATCCATAAGAAATTATGTGTTATACATTGAAATTTACAAAGAAGAAAAATAAATTTCTAACGTACTTTTGATATAGACAAATAAGGAAAATAAAGTTGTGATATACATTATTTGATGTGTTATACATTGTGATATATAAATAATATAATTTTTTTGTGTTATACACTTGGATATAGAGATAACAATAAATTATGGAATACTATATTTATAATTGTATATTTTAGATATACAAATTAAAGAAGAAAAAAATAAAGTTTTGGTATATATTTTGATATACACAAATAAGAAAAATAAAATTGTGATATACATTTTGATATACATATTATTATTGTCATATATATTAAATGGCTACATGTTGTCAATAAGTAAAAAGTGAGTTAATTCTAGCTAATTAATAGACTGAGTTGACACATGGCGCCAAATTCCCATTACTTTTTTTACATTCCCTTATGTTAAGAAGAAGTTACTGGTACATTTATAGGCCATACGGGACCTGATTTCAAAATGGGCCACTTTGTTCCACAAAAGTTATAGAAAAAAGAGGAATTTTTATAAAGCATATAGTTTAGAGCTTAATTACCATACATAACTATAGTTGCCTAACTATAATTTGTAGCTAATATATCAATTTTGATGTATCAAAACATGCACTCGCGTTGGATACAGTCACGATAGGTTGTATGCATTCACTCAATTTTCTTGTATCAGCACATACAGTTACGCTGAATACAGTCATGGTAAGTTATATGCGTTTGTTCAATTTCGCTATATCAACCCATGCAATCGCGCTTGATGCAGCCACGACAGATTGTTTATGCTCACTTAATTTTGTTGTATCAACGAATGTAGTCTCTAATATTCTTGGTTTACTCATTTTCTTATTGGGAAGCAGATTTTACACCAATATAAGCGCTAAATTTAGGTTTTTGAAATTAAAATTTATTTTGAATGATATTGAAATGAATTGGGTATATCTAAATGTTTAACCGTACAAGGGTATAGTCAATTACTTACGTGGTTTATAGACAAACGAACTGATTTGATCCCAAAAAAAAATATAAAGGAATAAGATTAAAAACAAGACTTAGTAATTGAAATTAAAGAAGATGACAAGCATGGCTCCGAGTGCAATATCTCCGAGGACAAAAATGAAAGCAATGTAAAAGAGAAAATAAAGTTTTTTAATTGAGAACAGAAACGAAATATAGCATATGTTTTTCAAGTATTTCCATATGTTACAAATGAATGTTGGGCATGCTATTTATAGCTATACCTACGGAAACAAGATCATATGATCAAGCCTCACTTAAATGACAATAACGGAGTCATTAATGAATATGTAACGGCAGTCCATGAATGTAAATATTCTCTATAACGGTTGACCATTAATATTAGATAATATTCTTCATTGAATTTTATCCGATGGAAAATATTCGACCTGATCCCTTCGAGATTTACTCGATGTCAGTTGCAGATGTTGTTCACGATATCAGGTATTACTTGATTCATCTCTTACCTATTTTGGTTCCACATGTCATGTTATTCGACCAATTATAAACCAATTTTACCCTATACAAATAGTCTCCCTGCTTTCCGATGACATATCCTTATGTTACCAAGAAGTTTGTGAAGATTCTTTTCTTGGTGAAAAAATCTCCTAAATCTCAGTATTGTTAATGACTTCCAAGAGAAGGCCCCTACTATGTCTTCAAGAACTTGGGCCATTAGTAAGTATCCCTCATCTATTCAGCCTTCTAGTATCCCACTGTAAAGGAGGAACGCAATTGTCCCAACCTTGACATCCTTGCCCCGGAAGCATGTCACCTTCACTAAGGAGGGTTTTGCGTATGTTTGTATGTATCTCTTTGCCTTGGGCTCCTTCTCTCTGTTATCGATATAGAGCTCGACCCCATGGTTTTGGAGTTTTGCCACCGGTATCGGGTCTTCTTAGCACAAGTAGTCCCATCTATATGGTGAATTGTGGCTTGCCTTCGCCAACTGTGCACAGAGAATGGAAAACCCTAACCCTTGAACCCATGTTGAATCTCTACTCCCTCAAAATTTTCCGTGGGGGAGTAATAAACTTCAGCAAACCTGGCCACCACGTTCTTCTTACCAGGGTGGATGATAACAATGATCGTGAGTGGATGTAGCAGTATGTCATTATCTCTACCAGGGACATCATCTCGGCCATAGCTCCCCCTTTCCTGAGTCATGGAATTGCTTTCGTAAGTTTATGATTTATTCATTTTCTTCCTTCGTGAAAATATTATTTTTTGTTATTGTAGACTTCTTTTGTTTCTTTTGTTCCAGCTACCTGGTGAGAACCTCCACGGGTTCAAGTCCTGGACTAGTGGGTTCAGAAGATTATGATCACGACACCAGAATCCCGTCGGTGGAAGGAAATGGCCCTCAAATATGGGTGGAAGGCCAATAATTATGGTAAATTAAGTCATTCTTCCTTTTTTCTTTCATGAACATAGGTATCTTTATGAAAAAGTTGCTAACTCCATTTATTGCTTGAGGACTTTCGTAGGGCTCTATCACCTACCCCGAGGTCGATATTTTAGTTGAACCCGAGGAGGCCAAGAGGGTTCTACAAAGTGCCCATGCTCAAAGCAGTCCACACGGATCTGCTTCCGATATAGGTGGCCCCTCTCGGAGTCCCTAGCCAAAGAACAAGCAACCAAAAATGAGACATTCTTCCACGACTAGGGCCCAAAATAAGAAAATTAAGAAAGAAAGGACCGAGCTGGCCATAGTGGTTGTTGTAGAGGATGGGAAGATAGTTATGAAGTGGATCCCCTTCAAAAGAAAAGAATATCTTCATCAGCTCAGCCGGGAGAGCTTCAAAGCGTGACCGCGGGAGATCCAAACTCTTTGGGGGTGAGATGGATATAGTAGAGAATGTTGATTCACGCTTTCCAGCCCCTCTCCTTATTGTCTTCGGTCCAAGGAGTTCAGACCTCGGGCCTCTTCTACCTTCGTCCACTGAGCAAATAATAATCAGCACTGCTCTTGCCACAAGTGTTTCTCATCCTTCTACGCTAACCACTTCACGTCCCTAAACACCAGCTACACCTTTGCCACCAACACCAGCTGCATCTCCTCCACTAGCAACAGATGTTTGGGAGAGGGGTGCTTCTCCTCCCCAGACTCCCAACCATGAGAATTCAGCCCTACCCCAAATCCCTTAGGGGGGAGGAGTGCTACTCTTTCAATTTCGGACGTGTGTCATCTGTTGTCCAAGCCTGTGGAGCTTGCGAACTGTCTAAATTAGCTGGCTTCAGAAAAATATTGGAAGAAAATGCGCTCTCTTTCGGGGAAGTTCTTGTTGAACAATGTCGTGCACAGTGCGGAAGCGGTACCGTACTTGTCATCTTACAACTCCTTTTACATTTATCTACTGCAATAGGAGTTCTAATCTTAATATTCTTTTTTACAGGTCAACTTTCTCGCTTCCGAAGGCTAGTAGAAGTTGATCCTCGGTAAGAAAGGGTTTGCTTCTGAGCGGGATTAACTGTTGGCCGAAAGGAACCAACTTATTGCGTGGGCAAGTTTGAGGCCTGGTTACATCAAAGCGAACAATATATGATAGCCCACAGCCAAGAAGCCACTTTATTACATGAACAACTCCAAGAGGCTAAGGCTAAGTTGGTCGAGCTCCAAGATAATGTACTTGTTACTACCGAGCGCGAGTCTGCCTCCGAGGAACAAGTGAATAACTTGACGACAGCATTAAGCTCCACATTTGAGGAGACCAATGTCATCAAAGAGAAGAGGGTCTAATTGGAGTAGAGGCTGAAGAGGTCAATGGACTAAAACCGGCTCCATTCGGCCACGAATGTTGAACTCGATGCCCGCCTTGGTGCCCTGAGATCTGAGAGGGATGGGCTCCACGCCGAAATTGAAAATGTTCAAGCAAAGATCTAGAACCAAGAGTATTTCCTCATATTTTACAAGACTTATGAAATATATCATATGAGGAGGAAGACCTTGGTGGAGGCCAAAGCAGGCATTGCTAATATAGATGATTGCATCGCTCAGGCTTGAGAACTGGAGTGTTCTGCTCGAGAATGCCTCCCTGCTGCTGTAGCTGATTCTTTAAGTACCAATTATGAGTACTCGGGGACTGAGGGGGAGATTAAAGAAGATGAAAAAGAAGGCCAAGAACGAATAGATGATCTGCCTTCCTCTACCGAGGGAAAGGCAGATCCCTCTCTCCCTTCGGGCTCCGCCATCGATAATGCTTAGACTTTTCCTTCTTTTCTTTTTGTTGTTTTGTGGTACTTTCGAATGATAAAATATACTCATCATTTGGACAAGAAAAAAGATAAAAATAAAAGGATTTTATTTTATTCCTTCTATCTTTAAAAGTATATAAGCATCCATTTGCTAAAAAAAATAAAGAAACAGCCAATACATGTAGCTAACTTGTACAATTCATTTCTTGGGGGATGTTCATATAGTCCCCGGTCTTGAAGGGATATTATTGTTCCCGGTTCTCGCAGTTCTTGTCATTCTTGTTGTCGCATCTTATATTATTCACTCCAATGTCTGAATGCGAAGTATGAGAATTGGAACACTGGAAATCTTTCTCCATTAGTGGAAAAAACTCGTGAATGGTTAAGTTTGTTTGGTTTAATGGCAAGCTTTGATTTCCATCAGCAGTTTACTATCCAGCCAAAGATTATTAAACCATCCCATAGCAGTTTATCGTTGAAGTGAAGATTTACATGCCTTGTTGTTTAAAGGTCTTACTCTTCCCGGTGATGCTCCTTTCGTAGTATTCTTCTCGTTGTTGCTTCGTTAAAAACCTTGCCAGAAAAACCTGATTGCAACAAAAATTGGTCGAAAGGAAAAAAAGTGCAGCACATACTTTCAGTGTTGGAGGATTCGTCAACATTATTACCATTTGAGGTGGGCCACGTTCCAATTACTGGGCAACTTGATTCGTTTTGATTCTCCAATTCGTACAATCATTTACCAGTAATAGCTGAGACCCGGTAAGGGCCTTCCCATTTTGGACCCAACTTTGAGGTGTTGACTTCTCGAGTGCTCCGAGTCACATTTCTCAAAACCAAGCCTGCTACTTTGAGGTAGCGGAGATTAGCCCTCTGATTATAATATTTCTTCATCCCTTCCTTTTGGGCCACCATCCTCACGTACGCCAAGTCCCTATGTTTGTTGAGCAAGTCCAGCCTTAGTAACAATACTTCATTATTTACTTCTTAATTTGATCAGGAACACCTTAGAGTTGGTTCCCTTACTTCCACCGTTATCAGAGCTTCCGCATCGTATATGGGAGAGAAAGGTGTTTCTCCTGTGTTCGACTTCATTGTTGTCCGGGTATGCCTATAGTACACCCGATAACTCTTCGGGTCATTTACCTTTAGCAGCTTCTAACCTCTTTTTGAGGTTTTGGATAATTACCTTATTGGTTAACTTTGCATATCCATTAGTGCTCGGATGGTACGGTAAAGATGTAATCCTCTTGATTTTCCAATCTTCAAGAAATTTTGTGACTTTTGAGCCTATGAACTATGGTCCATTGTCGCAGGCAATCTCTTTCGGTATTCCAAATCGGTAGATTATGTGGTCCCATAAGAAGTCAACCACTCCCTGCTCACCGATATTTTGATAAGGACCTGCTTCAACCCACTTAATGAAGTAGTCAGTTAAAATTAAAAGAAGACTTACCTTTCCGGAACCCGGTGGTAAGGGACCAACTATATCCATATCTTATTTCATGAACGGCAATAGGGATAGTACCGAATGCAAGAGTTTAGTCCGTTAGTGTACCAATTGTGCATAGCATTGACATTTGTTGCATTTCTGAATGAATGTCTTTGCGTCTTGTTCAATCTGAGGCCAATAGTATCCTGCCCTAACCACCTTTAGTACCAATGAATCTGCACCTGAATGGTTCCCGAAAATTTTCTCGTGGACTTGTCTCATCACGTATTTTGCCTCCGAGGATCCTAGACATTAGGCCAATGGACCATGGTATGATCTTCTATATAATTGCCCATCCATAAGGCAGTAACGAGCCATTTTGGTTTGTAATGCTCGGGACACCTTTAGATTTTTGGGAAATTTTCCATGTCAAAGATATTTGACAAACTCATTCGTCTAGTCCTAGACTAGGTTGGTTGAATTGACTTCACAGTAACCATCCACATCTAATACCGAATGTAGAAGTTCAAGATGGTTCCAGAGTCAGATCATTTCATCTCCGTAGATGACCCCAAATTGTACAATGCATATGCTTCCACGTTTTCCTCCCTTGAGTTATGTATGGTTGACCATTCCCTGAATCGTGCAAGCAATGCCTGAACCATGCTCACATACTACTGCATGGGTTCTTCCTTTTGTCAAAAATCCTGTACGCTTGGTTCACTACCAGTTGGGAATCACATTTGATCTCGATGACCTAGGAGCCAAGTCCCCGAACCAGTTCAAGTCCTGCAACCAAAGCCTCATACTCGACTTCATTGTTAGTTAATAGAATAGTCTTAATGGTCTGTCTTAAGGTTTCTCCAGCAGGTGTGACTAAAACTACCCTGAGGCCGGACTTTTTTACATTGGAAGCTTCGTAAACAAGGTGAAAACTCCCGATTTCATTTCGAACACCAACACTGCTTCCTTAGCAGTAAAGGGCATTAATTTGTAACTAAAATTGGACACAAAGTTGGCCAAAACTTGCGACTTGATCGCAATCTTGGGCTTGTACACAATGTCAAATTCTCTGATTTCAACTTCCCATTAACCAAATAGCCTGACAACTCAGGCTTGTCAAGAACATTCCTTAAGGGGAAGGTTGTCACAACTGCTATCGGGTGACACTAAAAGAAATGCCTAAGCTTTCGAGAGGTGACTATGAGAGCTAAGACCAATTTTTCAAGGTGCGGATAACAAGTCTACACTCCCGATAACATTTTACTAACGCAATAAATAGAAAATTGTGTACCTACTTATTCTCGAGCTAAAATAGCACTTACCGCTACTTTCGAGACCACTAGATATACCAGCAATTGTTCTTCTTCCCCCAGTTTTGATAGTAGCAGGGGATGGATAGGTACCATCTCTAAATATTTTGGTGCTTTCTAGCATTCGGGAGTCCACTTGAAATTTTTCTTCTTTTTCAAAAGTGAGAAGAAGTGATGACACTTTTTCGAGGAACGCAAGATGAACCTGCTTAAAATGGCTAATCTTCCAGTTAACCTATGTACTTCCTTTACGCTTGTTGTTGGTCCGGGATGTCTACAATGGCATTAATTTTATTGGAATTTACCTGGATCTCTCTTTTCAAGACCAAGAACCCCAAGAACTTACCGGAACCAACCCAAATGCGCATTTTTCTGGGTTAACCTTCATGTTGTATTTCCTGAGAAAGTCAAAGGTCTCTTGGAGATGCTTCAAATGGCCTCCTGCATTCAAAGACTTGACTAACATGTCATGATATATACTTCCATTGTTTTACCTATTTGTTTCTCAAACATTTTATTAACGAGCCTTTGATAAGTGGCTGCAAAATTTTAAGCCCAAACGACATCACATTGTAACACTATGTGCAAAAATTCGTTATGCCTGATCATCTGAATTCATTTTGATTTGATTGTACCCGAAATAAGCATCAAGAAAACTCATTAACTCATGCCTGGCTATAGCATTAATCATTTGATCAATGTTTGGCAATGGGAACAAATTTTTAGGGCATGCCTTCTTTAAGTCCTTATAATTTATGCACAATCTAAACTTGTTATTCTTCTTTGGAACTACAACTAAATTACCTAACCATTTTGGATATTTTACCTCCTAGATTGAACCGATGAAGAGTAGTCGAGTTACCTTTCTTTAACTAACCTGTTTTTGACCTCTACTATTGGGCGTTTCTTTTGCCTTACTGATGGAAAGTTCGGATCCAGATTTAGCTTGTGCACGACCACCTCTAATGGGATACCTTTTGTTTACCGTGAAAATGGTAACAACAATTAAATTTCTAAATAGGATTCTAAAAATATATGATCTATTTCCGAGCTAGTTTGTAAGGATGATTAGTGCTAAACATGGAGTAAAACAGTAAAGATCAAGCTAGACAAAATAATAATCGAACCAGTAAGGGGACGTTCTCAGGCTTAGAACAAGCTAATAGATACCTCGGGGCCAGGCTTCGAGCCTACCTCGGGCCTATTGAAGGTATTCTTATCGAGGGTAGTCGGGAAGGGGATAACAGATAAGTATGTGTATACAAGGCTTTATACCATCAATCTTGAGCTAAATGATGAAGAACAAACGAAGAACAATAAAATGCTAGAGCGACCTCGAGGTCGAAGAACACAGATAACTTATAAGAAAAAGATAGAGAGAAATATTATTGCTTATTGGAGAAGTGGAGCAACATCCGCCCTTTACAAGGAAGGGCGAGTCCCCTTTTTATGAGGGAGGGGACTCTATAAAATGCATGTATATTAATCGCGAGAATAAAAAGATGGGACGGCTTGACGCGAGTCCTCTCAGTAGGCTCCAGATAGGCTGAATATGTCAGGTGTAGCCATGTGCCTAGGAGACTTCATCTTCTATTCTGACCTCAGACCCTGCCTCCTTTGATTCGGAATCCAACGAGCCTTGAGATAGAGAACTTGACCGCGGCCTTCCACGCTCAGGGTCTCGAGGAAGGCTTCTAAAATATCTTGATAATAGAAGATCAAGTCTTCTGATTTTACCGCGTACAGATAGTCTCCCCGTCTCTTAGAGCGGAATGCGATGGAAAGTGATGAGAAACGATTCTGAATCCTTGCTTCCCTCAGCATCCCTGTGAATGGTTGCGGGCTGTAAAGATACTCCTCGAGCATCGCTGCTACGGACTTCAATACTGACTACGCCGGTTAGCTCATTTTAATGTACCCGCGATGCCTTTATAAAAGCTCGCTTCTTCCCATTCGGATTCCATTTGGAACTTTTTGAAGCCTGTCTTTCTGCTTCTCCTTATTCTCTTCCTAGGAGCACGACCTCCCATTCTTTCTCCCTTTACTAGGATTTTTCAAGGATGGCAAACATTTCTGATATGGCGGGCTCATCATCTTCATTCTTCTCCTAAGATGAAGTGACGGCCCCTTCCCGGGTCGAGGAGTGTGTCCCGGGATCTTTCGTGATGACCTCGGACTTCAGGGTCGAAAGACCTTCTTATAAATTGGGATATCGCGAACCAGTAACTCGCTACATCAGCTCCATAACAGATATTGGAAGAGTGAAAGTCGATTGTGGCTGGGGGGATGTTGTGCTCGTGGAAATACCTGCTTGGGATGAAAATATCACAGCTTATAGGTCTGGTTTTCTAAGCGTGTATACCTACCCATTTACTTTAGGACTGACGGGACCGTCTTCGCCCCCGATAGATCTTGTGATCCTCGATTTCTACCAGATTTATCAAGTAACCCTGGGTTAGATCCATCATTCATTCTGGCACGTGGTTTATATGATCAGGAATTATTCGGGCATGATAGAGGGGATGCACTTCACTTTGAATCACATGATCCGGATGTACAGCCCTTGCCTCATTTGGAGAGGTTTAATCAGGCTTTGTCGTCGAGCCTCGAGATCTCTTTTCGCCTGTACTGAGGAGTTCAAGGATGACGGGTGGTTGAATCGATTTGTCCAACTGAGGGTGTTCGATCTGATCCCGTCGGAAGGAATGTCATTTCCCGAGAAGTGGAATACCGCACGTAAATAGATGTGGAGCTTCTGCTTCTCTTTGATGTTTTCTTCCTGTGTTTCTAACTATCATTTCTTCTATGTGCTTTTAGCTGAGGCGGTCTACCCTGGGGCGGTGTCGGATCTACGAGATCGGGTCAGCCATTTATACTTGTCTTGACCGTACAACGATCGCGCATGTTGGCATCTGTCCTGAGCCCGATGGGAGGCAAAAGATCATGGTGAGTCTCGAGTTATTTTCGTACCAGCACATCCCATTGCAATTTCCTGTTGACAGCTCTTCCTTTCCATGCCTCTAACCCTTATGCTTATGCAGGTCTGGGGAGGGTTTTACTGATAAAGGAAGCGTTGCACGCTGGAGGAGATATCTGAATGCTTGAAGAGGAGAAGAAAAGGCAGAGGGATGCTCCGATCAACCTGCCGGAGCTGAAAAGGCCAAAAGTTGAGGAATCCAAGGTCGACATATCAATTCTGGCTTCGGTCACGGCGAGAAATCCCCGTGCTGAAGGTGAGGGAGAAAACAGTCCTTCGGCACCCTCCGAAGGTCATCTGGACCGGTTGTTCCTTGGGTCGAGGTGATGGAGGCCTGCGGACAAGAATCTAATACCGTTGCGGCCCGTTATCATAGTGATGAAACAACGGATGAAGTATCGAGTACTGGTTTTGACCCGGCGGGTGGCCAGAGTCTTTTGTGAGCCCAGACATCTTCAGCGGGCGCTTTGAAGAGACTTCGATTAGAGACCCATGATGAACGAGGGTCGGGCTTTCAAACTGACCCTGTTGGTTTATTAGTTATCGTCGACTCCCCGAATGGGGGATCACCTCGACCTCCTAGAGTGTGAGGCAAACCTTGTAAGGATTCTCCCGAGGCGGGCACGTTGGTCAAAGGTGGATACATACTTGGGGGTCCGGCGATCGTCCTCGAGGGTAGCTCCAGGGTCAATGCTCCCTCAATTTTTGGTGAGATGGGCAGGCTTTGCGCGCAGGTAAACTCCTTTATTATTTTTCTGTTGTGATTCGTTCCGATATTTGATTCCTTAATCCTTTTTATGCTCTTTCAGGACAAAATGCTTTACATCCAAACTCGCTCAGTATCAGGAAGAGGTGAGCCTCTCGAGCATAAGAAAGTCATTTTAACCGAACAGGTTATTCATTCTTTGTTCCTGCCATTTTCTTAGACCTCTGCGAGAGTCTATTGCTTTTAACTCTTTAGGCTCCAACTTGTGAAGTTTAAGAGGGAGACGCTTTCGCTAAAAAGGGAGCTCTGGGCCAAGGATGCTAAGATCCTCGAGCTCAGCCACCGCTTGGATGAGGTGACTTCTAAGTGGGACAGCCTTGCGGGGAGGGTTTCCTTGGTTCAGCGCCAGCTTCTAGACGCGAAGGAGGATAGTGAAAAGCACAAGGATCTTCGTTCTGGGCTAGTGGCTGCACTACTTTGGATCAGAGCTGAGTCCTAGGCGCTTGTATCTTTACATGGGGAAGAAGCTGCCTCTGAAGATTTCTGTGTGAAAAAGGCCTTCGAAGTGGTAAGCCCAGCTTTACCTCGAGCTACGAGTCGTGTTTGGCCTGACCTTTAAAGATTAACCACTGAGGGCATATTGGAAGGCGGGTCAAGTGGTGTTAGAAGTGGGGGCAGATCTCTAGAGAGAGTGGAAACCGTTGATAAGGGGCCGCCCAAGGATCTGTAGGCTCAGTTTATGTTGTTCTTTCCATTGTTTTTCTTGCCTGTATATGGAGTTTTCATTTTGGCGTATGTAGAAAGATAACAATCTTGTGAATTTATTTCCTGTACCGGCAAGCGCTTTGAATCTATAGTGTAGCTTTGCAGCCTATTCCGGGCTGGTTGATATGATCCCTGCCAAGAGTTGCCGTGGGGGTTTCGCGCCTTCGCACTCTAGCTTTTTTCTCATTTATTTTGGAATCCGGTTCCAGAGTTGTGCTGCAACTCGAGCTGTAATTGATCCTGAGCTTCCAGGTTCCCCCGATCGGCGACGATTGTATTTGTGTTGTGCTTTCAGGTGTTTTGCAATTTTCTTGGAGCTAGTCTCCGAGTCGGGAACCCGTCTTGGGCTTGATATATCCTGGAGCTCTACTTGTTTGAGTTGGAGATAACGGTCTTTGTACCATGCCTCCAGGCGTGCTACAATCCTCGGGTCCAGTCTCCGAATGGTATTGCGTTTCGAGCTATAATTGGCCTTTCATCCTTTCGGGGGCTTCGATTAGCGATAGTGTTTTTCGTTTCCCGCCCTTGGGCGTTTGGCAATTTTCTAGGTCCAATCTCCGAGTCGTGTTGTGACTCGGGCTATAATTGACCCTTGAATATCATTTGAGCTTTCGACCAGTGGTGGTGGCCTTTTTGCTATTTGGTCATTGAGACCTTTCAGTATGAGGTCCGGAGGCTTGCTTTAGCTGGCGATTAATGGCACTTACGCTGTTTGGTCATAGAGACCTTTCGATATAAGGCCCGGAGGCTCGTTTAGCCGGCGACAATGGCACTTATGTTGTTTGGTAGTAAAGACCTTTTGATATGAGGCACGAAGGCTCGCTTAGCCGGCGAGAATGGCACTTACGTTGTTTGGTCGTAGAGACCTTTTGATATGAGGCCTGGAGACTTTGCTTAGTTTAACTATTTTGGATCCAGTCTCCGAATCAGGTTACGATCCGAGCTCACTTTAATCCTCAAGTTGTCAATTTTCAAGCTGATGGTCATAGAGACCTTTCGGTGTGAGACCCGGAGGCTTTTTATAGGCTTTGTTTCCTATCGTTAAGGTCTTATTGATTATTTTGCCTGACCCGTAGTCGGTTCTAAAAGAACCTCGATATCAAGTCATAGTCGGTGATGTTTTGAGCACCTCGGAAGGTTCATAGCCCATAGGTCGAGTGGATCAACGCTTTTGCGATTTTGGAGTCAACGTGGTCGGGACTCATTTTTTGCTTGTTGAGGGAAGCATGTGTTTAACCGGTTCTTTCCAAAGTAGATTCAGAGGATTTTTTAGCAACAGTCGGGCATCCCAGAGTCGTATTTTTTAGGCTGTAGCAGCCGTTTTGACCGGAGTCGTGTGCATTTGGACGGGGCCATTTTTTATCCCGAGAAGCAGTTTTAGGCATCTACACCAAGGGTATGCCTTTTAGGGATTTTTACAAATGCGACGTATAGCCTAAACTACGGAATTTTTTATGCCTGTTGAGGTCTTACAATTTTCCATGCATGTTGAGGTCTTACAGTTTATGGAGAATAGATCTGGTTTCGCCGAGGCTGCCCGGTAGGGTCTTACAATTTTGGATTTTCCACTGAGTAGCGATTGGCAACAGCCTCTGAGTCATCAATTTTGCGTGAAGACAGCTTCTCGTGAGCTCGGAGTTATTTTCTGGGTCGTGAGCTTGGAGTTGTTTTCCGGGGGCTTGGTGAGCCCGTAGTTCCGACCCTAGGGTCGTGCAAGTTGTCAAATTGCTTATTTTGAGTCTCCGAGTTTATAGTGCTCATTTGATGGAGAAGTATTTTGCTACGAATATGTTGAGACAATCTTTCTCGAAATATGAAATGCCGAGAAACTACCTTTTATTGAAAAATATATTCTTTATTGCTCGGCGTAGATATAGGCTGCAAGTAAATATAGTTTTGTTGGCATGAGCTCGACCCTCATGGGCTCGGCTCCTTAAAATTGTTTGGCCTGGTGTGTTTTCTTTGTCAGAAAAGCCCTTTCAGCGGAAATTCATTCCGCGGTGAGAGTCTGTGTTCATGGAAGAGAGGCGATGTTCGATCATGGGATCCTACGGGTACTTCACGATCGGAGGCTCTAATAGTAATATCTTTTGAGCATCGACACATTCCAGTTGCTCGGGAGATGCTCGCCTTCCATGGTTCCAAGCGTATATGAGCCTTTGCTAATGATTCCGAGGATGCGATACGACCCTTCCCAATTCGGGCCTAGTTTCCTTTTGTTGGTATTCTGGGTGTTGAGAGTAACCTTCCTCAGGACCAAGTCCCCGATGCTGAAATATCTGAGGTTCGTTCTCCAGTTGTAATATCTTTTGATTTTCTGAGTATGGGCAGCCATCCGAACCAGTGAGGCCCCCCACCTTTCGTCGAGTAGTTTGAGGGCTATTGTTATGGCCTCGTGGCTTGTCTCCTCGCTGACGTGTCAGAATCTAGCGCTTGGTTCTCTAAACTCTACCGGTATTAATGCTTTAGCGCCATACACTAGAGAGAAAGGCGTTTCGCCCGTACTTGATTTTCAAGTCATCCGATATGCCCATAATATCTCAGGTAGAGTCTCTCGCCACTTTCCTTTGGAGCTCTCTAATTTCTTCTTTAGGTTTAGGATGATTGTTTTATTTGTGGATTCGGCCTGGCCGTTTGTGCACGGATGATACAGCATTGAAAGGATCCTTTTGATTTTGTTGTCCTCCAGGAACTGAGTTACCTTGCTCCCAATGAATTGTCTCCCGTTGTCGCACGTTATTTTGGACGGGATCCTGAACCGGCATATGACGTGTTCCCATACGAAGTTGATGACTTCCTTCTCTCTTATTTTTTCGAAGGTCTGCGCTTCAACCCATTTTGAAAAGTAATCAGTCATAAACAGAATGAACCTAGCTTTACCTGTTGCTGTTGGCAAAGGACCAACGATATCCATTCCTCATTTCATGAATGGCCATGGTGATAGGACGGAATGTAATTGTTCCCTGGGTTGGTGGATCATGGGGGCGACTCTTTGACACTTTTCGCATCTCTGGACAAACTCCTTGGCATCCCTTTCCATGCTATCCCAATAGTAACCTGCTCGGATGACCTTTCTGACTAAGGAGTCTGCCCCATAATGGTTTTCGCAAGTGCCCTTGTGGATCTCTCAGAGCACGTAATTCGTGTCTCCAGGTCCAAGGCACACTTCTAGAGGGCGTCGAACGTTCTCCTGTACAGGGCCCCATTTTCATCAAGCAAGAACCGGGCCGCTCTGATTCGTAAGGCTCTTGATTCTTTCAGGTCGGCGGGCAGCTTCCCGTCCTTTAGATAGGTGATGTATTTATTCCTCCAATCCCATGTCAAGCTGGTAGAGTTGACTTTCGCGTGACCCTCCTCAACTACGGCCTTGATTAGCTGGAGTACAGCCCGGGGGAGCAGGTCTTCCTCCTCGGCGGACGATCCTAGGTTTGCTAAGGCATCAGTCTCGCTGTTATGTTCTCGGGGCATATGGACTAAGGTCCATTTCTTGAAGCGGCAAAAGGTGACTTGGATTTTATCCAGATATCTCTGCATTCTATATTCCCAAGCTTCATAGCTTCTATTTACTTGACTTACTACGAGGAGCGAATTGCATTTTGCCTCGATGGACACGGCCCCCGGGCCCTTGGCCAACTCTAGACCTACAATTATAGCCTCATACTCGGGTTCGTTGTTAGTTAGCTTCACAGTTTTTATGGATTGTCGGATTACGCTATGGATGGGTGGCTTCAGGACTATACCGAGTCCGTAAATAGGGTCCACACCCCGGAAGATGTGCTTGATTTTAGCAAAAGTTCCTTATATACCTCAGGGATGAGGAATGGCAAAAAATCAGCCATGAAATCCGCTAGGATATGGGATTTAATAGTCGTTCGGGGTTGATATTCGATATCATACCCTCCGAGCTTGATGGCCCATTTGGCCAGTCGGCCCAACAGCTCAGGTTTGTGCAGTATGCTCCGAAGGGGACAGGTCGATAGGACGCAGATGTGGTAGCACTGAAATTAAGGCTTTAGCTTACGCGAAGCGCTTATTAGTGCGAGTGCCAATTTTTCTAGATGGGTTTACCGGGTTTTGGCGTCCCCCAAGGTTCGACTTGCATAATATATATGAAATTGCGTACCTTGGTCTTCCCGGACTAATACATCGTTCACCGCTATTTTGGATACGGCCAGGTACAGATACAACGTTCCATCTTCTTTGGGTATGTATAGCAAGGGTGGGCTTGACAGGTACCGTTTCAGCTCTTCCTGGGCATCTTGGCATTTTGGAGTCCATTCAAAGTTTCTCTTTCTTTTGAGTAGGGCAAAGAAGTGATGGCTTTTGTCCGACGACCTTGATATGAATCTACACAGGGTTGCGATCCGCCCAGACAGTCGTTGGATGCTTTTTACATTATTTACCATTATGATTTCTTCGATGGCCTTTATTTTGTTGGGGTTGATCTCGATCCCCCTGTTTGAGACCATAAAGCCCAGAAATTTGCTCGATCCTACTCCGAAGGTGCACTTTTTGGGGTTGAGCTTCATGTTGTAGCTTCTGAGGATGTCAAAAGTTTTCTGCAAATGGGTCAGGTGATCCTCTGCGCGCAAGGATTTCACTAACATGTCGTCAATGTATACTTCCATCAATTTTCCTATTTGGTGTTCGAACATCTTATTAACTAAACGTTGGTACGTTGCTCCTGCGTTTTTTAGTCTGAAGGGCATCACATTATAGAAATATGTGCCATACTAATGAAGTCTTTTCCATGTCCTTGAGGTTCATCTGAATCTGATTATACCCCAAGTAAGCATCGAGCATGGTGAGGGTCTCGGGGCCGGCCGTGCCATCGATCAATGTTGGGCAGCGGGAAAGACGTTTTGGGCATGCTTTGTTTAAATCCTTATAATATATGCACATTCTTAGTTATTCCCTTTCTGTGGCACTATTACTACGTTAGCTAGCCATTCGGGATACTTTACCTCCCTGATGGACCCAATTTTTAAGAGTTTCGTTACTTATTCTTTAATGAAGGTGTGTTTTACCTCGGACAACGACCTTCTTTTCTACTTCACGGGTTTGAATTTGGGGTCGACGCTCAGCTGGTGGGAGGTTATTTCTGGTGGGATACCTATCATATCTAGGTGGAACCAGGAAAAATAGTCGATATTGTTACTGAGGAATTGATTAAACCTTGTCCTAAGTTCGGGGGTCAACCCCGTGCCCAGGTATACCTTGCGGTCCATGAGGTTATCGATCAGAATGGTCTGCTCCAATTCTTCGACCATTGATTTGGTCGCATCTGATTCTTCGGGGGCGACGAAGGTTCGGGAGGCAAAGAAATCTTCCACGTCATCTCCGATGGTTTGCATGCTTTTTTTCCTCGTTTGAGGCCGAGTGTGTGAGGGTTGACGGCTCGCGCTGAACCACGAACATTTCTCTTGTCGTCCGTTGTTCTCCATGTATTGTTGTAATGCCATTTCTTGTGTGGAATCTCACCACCTGGTGTAAGGTAGAGGGCACTGCCCTCATATCGTGTATCCAAAGCCTACCAAGCAAAACGTTGTACCTCATGTCGACGTCGATGACCTGAAATTAGGTGCTTTGGGTCGTGCCAGATGTGTTGATTGGGAGGGTGATTTCTCCTTTCATTTCTTCCCTGATCATGTTGAAACCGTGGAGGATTCGAGGAACGGTGTTAATCTGACTGAGCAATCCCAGTTGTTCTATCACTCCGGACCTGATTATGTTGGTCGAGCTTCCCAGGTACACGAGCACGCGCTTTATCCTTGTGTTTTTAAAGAGAAAAGAGATCACCAGTGCATCATTATGTTATGGTTCTTCCATGGCCTTGAGG
This sequence comes from Nicotiana glauca, assembly GCA_026770625.1. Lineage (NCBI taxonomy): Eukaryota > Viridiplantae > Streptophyta > Magnoliopsida > Solanales > Solanaceae > Nicotiana > Nicotiana glauca. The sequence goes on from MU784720.1 coordinate 52,547, forward strand.
TCCTCCTCGATGAATATGAGGGTTTCATCGGGTAAGAGCTGTCGGGTCGATCCATCTGTAGCGGATGTTTTTGTTCGCTTGGATACGGGGCACTGGGGATCTTCACCCCCCCTCCCAATAATCATGCGGATATCATATTGGGGAGTTCTTTTTTGTGCTCGGACTGAGCCCGGGGGTGCACCGGACTCTGGGTCGTTCGGGTCCATTCCCATGTTTCTCTTGAGATCTCGGTTTCTCATTTCACTGATCGAGCAGAATGTCTAGTCCTGAAAGCGGAGATCTTGGGCAAGAATAAATGTGATAGATATCATGCTTTTATTTGACGAAACTAGCAAGAAAATAATCACTATTATTATTAGCCCCACGGTGGGCGCCAAACTGTTTACCGTGAAAATGGTAACAACAATTAAATTTATAAATAGGATTCTAAAAATACGTTATCTATTCCCGAGCTAGTTTGTAAGGATGATTAGTGCTAAACATGGAGTAAAACAGTAAATATCAACCTAGCCAAAATAATAATCGAACCAGTAAGGGGACGTTCCCTGGCTTAAAACAAGCTAGTAGATACCTCGGGGCCAGGCCTCGAGCCTACCTCGGGCCTATCGAAGGTAGTCTTATAGAGGATAGTTGGGAAGGGGATAACAGATAGTATGTGTATACAAGGCTTTATACTATCAATCTTGAGCTAAATGATGAAGAACAAATGAAGAATAATAAAATGCTAGAGCGACCTAGGGGTCGAAGAACACAGATAACTTAGAAGAAAGAGATAGAGAGAGATATTATTGCTTATTGGAGAAGTGGAGCAACATATGCCCTCTACAAGGAAGGGTGAGTACCCTTTTTATAGGGGAGGGGACTCTGTAAAATGCATGTATATTAATTGCGAGAATACAAATATAGGATGGCTTGACGTGAGTCCTCTCAGTAGGCTCCAGATAGGCTAAACCTGTTAGGTGTAGCCATGTGCCTAGGAGACTTCTTCTTCTATTCTGACCTTGGACCCTGCCTCCTTTGATTCAGACTCCAACGAGCCCTAAGACCAAGAACTTGACCAAGGCCTTCCACCCTTGGGGTCTCGAGGAAGGCTTCTAAAATATCTTGATAGCAGAAAATCAAGTCTTCTGATTTTACCACGTACACCTTTCATATCCGAGTGCGACCATGCAAAACAATCGATGTTAGCTTTAAGGAAATTAATAAGTCCTAACCTGAGTTCGGGATTGAGTCTTGTTCCCAAGTGAAACTTCCTTTCCAAGAATTCTTGGAATAAAGCCACTTTCTCAAGTTCTTCTACAATGGACTTAGTTGCATCTGTCTCCTTCAGTACCTAAGAGTATCTCGGCACTCGGTGGGATTCTGATGACTCCTCGCCTTTATCATTTTCATTTGTCAAGAGAGAAGGCATCGGTTCCTGTAATTGCTATTTGATGGGCTCCTTCTCTTTAATTCTGGAAATTGTCAATGTGTTTATCTCCGTTGATGCCGGTTGATCTCCTCTTATCTGCTTGATTTCCTCTGGGTTGGGAATTTCAATGGTTGATGATATGTTAAGGTCACAGCCTTCACCTTGTGTATCCACGTCCCCCCGAGGATTACTTTATAGCAAATTTCACCATCTACTACTTCGAATAAGGTGGTCTTAGTTACCCTTTCAGCATTCGTGGGAAGAAAGATCTCTCCTCGAGTTGCCATACTTGTCAAGTTGAATCCAGCTAGGAGCTTCATCGCCAAAATGATGCTTCCAATAAGCTTTGCTTGCTCTAGCACTCTCCATTGAATGATGGTGGCTGAACTTCTTGGGTCAACCAAAACACGCTTAATTTTGAAGTGTAAAACATTAAGAGATATTACCAAAGCGTCATTATGCGGCACAAGAAGTCCTTCAACGTCTTCCTCCATGAAGGTGATATTGTCTTCTGCGACTTCCCAGAATCTCTTGTTGTAAGTCACTGATATCTTTGTTTTCTTGGCCGCCGAGAAGGTTACTTCATTCCCTCCGAAAATAATGTTGATATTCAACCGAGGGGAATCTTCTGCTACCATCGAAGGCTCTGCATTGTCCCAACTTCGGCCGTAATTATTTTTGACTCAATCACTTAAAAATTCCCTGAGATGGCCATACTTCAACAATGTCGCCATCTCTTCTCATAGATGCCGGTAGTCCCTAGTTTTGTGGATGTAAGTCCCATGACATTCACATCATGAATTGGTATCCCTCTGGCTAGGATCATGTAGCACCCCAGAAATTTTGAAGTACTTAAGCATTATTAAGAAAGTTGATGTGTGTTAATTATATTATTTCGTGTGCAGATGAGGACTATTAATATGACGGATATCAATTGGATATGATAATAATTGTACGAGGTATATTATAAATGATATGGAGTCTAAAGATATCCCAAAGTCCAAGTCAAGTTGGAAATTACATGATAGACGAAAGTTCCAAATGAGTACGCATCTGACCTAACTTTGGATAAGCATATATAGATATATATATAAAGATTTATTTCGATTACAACCTATCAAATAAAAGATCGTTGAGTCTATTTTTGAACGCTTCATACCGTTTGTCATTTGGACATTCCTATAAGAAGTTATGATCAAATTATCGTAGGCTGGTGGAGGAGTCTGAGGATGCAAAGCATCTGGGGCCACATCCGAAAGAATGGCTGGCAGTGAAGTGCTTCCATAGCATCCAAGGCCGCATCCAAAACCCAGAAATCTGGGCCTATAAATACCAAGTCGGGGGAGAGAGTAATTTTAGTATTGGGGGTTAGGGTTCTTGAGGTGAAGGGGAGATTTTAAGCTCAAATCAAGTCCAATCGACAAAGGTTAGTTGTTAATATTGTTTTGGGTTGATTCTTGCTCAATATACATGAGTTCTAACATCATTCTTGCATCCAAATGCTAGATTTCATCATCAAATCGCCAAGAACACTAAACGTACAAAAGTTGTAATTTTTCAAGATTGATCTACCAGAGGTAATTTCAATGCTTCAAACTCGTTTACTATGAGTAGTTAGAAGTATTTGAAGCATTTGTTATAAGTTTAATTGGTTGAAAGATAGGATTATAAAACTCTAGTTCATGCCATGAATAGTACTTTTGAGAAAATAAAAGAGAAGACGAATGGTAATCTTGGCGATGACATTTATGAATACAATGAACCCATGGAATTATTTGTTAGCAAAAGATGAAAGTGATCAACTAAGTAATCACCCGAATTGTATATTTTGCAAGTGTTGATTATGGAAGAGGATGAATAGTAACTTGGTGGAAATGGACAATTGATGCAGTATCATCAACAACTTCGAATGGGTATTAAAATATAAGTATGAAGTTGAACGGTCAAACTTGTAAATCTATTTGGAGATTTGAGTTGTTGGAAGCTAGTAGCCAACTTATGAGCCATATATGAATGTTGATCAATATCTTAGGTCATATTTTGATATAATTAGGATATCTTATTGTAGATATAGAGATGTCGGCAATATTGAGCATTTTAATCAACGTTGGGATGATGGAGGAGGATTGAAAGTTTATGAATGTTTCGAGGTAAGTTGATTAAAACTTAATCTTCTTGAGGGATTTTCTCTAAAACCATGAGTTGCGTTAATACTTAAGTTGTTGGAAATGTGCTTTCATGCTTGTGGAAACAAACAAGTACAGATGTCTTCATATACTAGAATATTATGTTGCATATGTAGTGTCAGGCCGTTTTATAAAATTTTATTTTAAATCTTGTTGGCAAAATAACATTCAAGGTAAATGTTATAAGTTTTTATCAAAACTTACGTATTGACAAGAGTATACAAATTGAGTGCTAAAGATAAGTTTTCGTGGAAAGTATTTCTTTTGAAAATTGACGAACAGAATAAGACCTGTGGTATCTTTTAAAGATTGATGTTAAATTGCTAAAGGCTTTAGCATGTAAAAGGTTATTTATTTAATTTTTGTTCAAATGATTAGATTTTTTAATAAATGTTATGAGTTGATAAATAGATCCTTTGAAGCTACTATGCTATAAATCTATTTTTGAAGTATTAAATATTTTGGGAGTTACTTGTGTTCACCGAGATTGACTTCGGATATATTGTGTTTGTTGTCATGAAACTACACGTGCCGGTATAGGCGTAGATGGCCACTTTGTGGTAGACTACAGCAGAGTGCTCTCCCTCGAGATATTACTATTTTGTGTTATTATTAGCATGGTTGAGTCGATTCATACGACATTACGATGAGACGACCTGAGCAAGTAGGGTATATGATACTTGCCGCTAGGTACATAACCTAGTTGGTCTTCTTATGCCGGTGATGGTATAGTATTCCCACTGAAAGGTAAGGATGATTTTTTATGTTTAGTCCTAAGGAGCCGGAAGTGATTTCAATGACTTAAATCAAATGAAATGATTTTTGTATGATTTTATTCAAAATGTTGGATTGGTGTAAATATTTAAAAGTTTCTATTATGGGTTATATTTCACTTGGCTTTAATTCAAAATGATAAGGGTCGTGAATTGATAGAATTTCTTATCGTTTTATTTCAAATATTGTGGCATTATTTTTATAAAGTTTGTCCTAAGAACATAAGTTAGAGAGAGTCTATGACACTTATTGAGTACCGATGTGGTGTACTCAGTCCTTAGGGGGCTCCCTTTACATGTTTCAGGATGAGTATGATACATGGCATGCGGTCAGGACTAGGATGACTCTCTTCCTGAAGTATATGGTAAGGCACCACTCCTATTTTATGGTAGTTCTCATGTTGTTTTTCTTAATTTATACAAGTCAGGTATTGGCCCAAGTGTTTAATTATATTTTTTTGTATAGAGGCTCCATAGATAGTTGTGAAAGGTTGTAGTTATACACGACATACATGAAAATATAACTATTTTACTGAGTCTCATTATTATTAACATGAAAGGTGTTATGTGTGATTTTGAATTGGAAAATATTTTATCATTTAACTTGAAAATTTATATGATTTTCACGGAGCTTCCGTAGTTAAATTGGTTTTCATGCATATGATTTGGGTGCATCATTTGGGTTGGTTCTCTCGAGTCGGGTAGTGTACCGGGTGCCGATCACGTAGATTTGGGTCGTGATAAATTTGGTATCAGAGCACAAGGTTCTAAGTCGAGTCCTAGGTAGTCTATGGAACCATGTCAACTAGAGTCCCTCTTATCGGTGTGTTGCCGGCCACACTTATATCGGCGAGGCTACAATGACATCTAGGGTGTTTCACTTTCTTCATACTCCAGATCATGCATTTGTGCCTGAAGTGAGAGTACGGATTATCGATCATATTAATTACCTATTGTGGAAGATATACAAATGACGAGAATAAAGCTCAAGGTTCAAGTTATAATACAAGATATTTTGGCTAATATCCAGAAAGTGTCAGATTCGTTCAAAATGGAAAGATAAGTTGAGAATAGATTGGGACTGATACAATCAACATGTATGACTTGGTGAATAAGAATTATAAGTCGAATACTGAGAAATTAAGGAAGGAAATTAGGTGATGATGTTAGTTAGTATTGTCAGGATGGTGTTATGACTTATAAAGAATTTTACTAAAGGATGCGAATAAGGGCACCTATGTTAGACCTTAGATTTTAATTCAAGGTTGTTGGTCAAGATATTGGAACGACTTTTTACTATGATAATCACCATTAACGAGTTTAGCAGAGGAACAAAAAAATAGAATATTGTAAATGAAGATGTTGCATCTTAAACTATCATGACAAGATATAGAGACGTGATATGAATCTAACTGATAAGTGACTGTGAATCAGTAAAGTATGTGGTAAACATAATATGACTCATAAGAAGTATGGCCTAGTTAAGACAGTCTCAAATCTCAATAATGACCAAAGTCACCTTCTCAAAAGGAAAAGAAAAAGGCTTTCTTGATCATCCGAAAAGGGAATGTTACAAGATGAGGGAGATGACCCCTAATTGTACTGGACATCGGGTTTTCCCTAAGCATGATAGTTTATCGTCATGATGGTGTCAGTGTCATATGTAATAGAAGTGGAATACAAGAAATAAAGTAACACATGTAACTACGAGTTGAGGATAGACGAAGCCTACCATATGTAAAAGATGGGCATGACAGCCTTGAGTTCCCCAGATGATGAATGTGATACAAATAAAAGTTAATATCTAGTTGTGCATATCAAGGTATACGAGGATAAAGTATAAGAAACAATATAGGTTGTTAGAGAAGAAAAAAAAGGACGTGGAATGTTAATCTTGAGTTATTCTAGTGGAGGTATGTCTTATTTTTTTCTGTTGAAATGATGAAAAATTGGAAATTCCAAGAATGATCTCAAAGCAATTCTATATATGCCCAATATTGAAAGAGCGGTTAAACTGTGAGTGAACGGATCCTTATGATTCAAGAAGAATAATTATTGAAATGGCTTATGGGCTAAGTTAAAGTTATTGGAAAGTTATACAAATAATGTGTACGACGTAAGGCTAAAAAAAATTGAAAATATCGATGGTACGGATTTGGAGATTGAGAAGTTACAAGAATTCTAAGGCTAAATGATACCGTGTCACAAATTTCTAACTTGATATATATGGACGAGGTCAATGACACCATGAATAATGGGCAATAAGTTGTAACGACCCGGCCAGTCGTTTTAAGAATTTACACCCCGATCCCATATTAACTGCATTCCTCATGTTTGTTTCTACTATTGTAAGTTGTCGGGAGGATTCGTTTTGAGTCTCGGAGTATTTTGGGACACTTAGTCCCTAAATGAGAGCTTAAGCTTTAGAATTTGGACCGTAGTTGGAGCAGTATAAAGATGGCCTCGGAATGGAATTTTGTCAATTCTGTTAGCCCTGTTGGGTGATTTCGAGCTCAGGGATGTATTCAGATTGTATTTTGGAGATCCGTAGCTTAATTAGGCTTGAAATGCCAAAAGTTGAATTTGAAGTTTCCGGTTCGATAGTGAGATTTTGATATCGGGGTCGGAATGGAATTCCGGAAGTTGGAGTAGGTCCGTTGTGTCATTTAGGATGTGTGCAAACTTGCAGGTAATTCGGATAAGGTTTGATAGACTTCTGATCAAAATCGAAAATTTGAAGTTTTAGAATTCTTAGGCTTGAATCTGAGGGTGTTTTAATGATTCGATGTTATTTCGAGTGTTCTGAAGGTTGGCATAAGTTTGAATAGTGGTATATGACTTGTTCATATTTTTTTGTTGAGGTACCGGGGGCCTCGAGATGTTTTCGGAGGGTTGTCGCAAGAATTGAAAGTTGTTTGGAGCAGCTTCAGCTGCTGATCTTCTATCACAACCGCAATGCGGTTGGGGAACACAGGTGCGGAGCTGCAGAAGTGGTGTTGGCATCACAGAAGCAGAAAAGAGGAGGGCCAGCAGGGACCGCAGAAGCGGGCGCTTCATCACAGAAGCGGGAGCTTCATCGCAGAAGTGGCGCCGCATCTGCAGAAGGTAGGTCGCAGGTGCGAAAATCCTTGTTTAATGAAAAGTTGCAGGTGCGACTTGGTCTACGCAGAAGCGGGACCGCATGTGCGGTCCCAGAGCTGCAGATGCAGTTTCACTAGTCAGAAAAGGGGAAGAATCGAGGGTTAAGTTTCAAAACCTTAGAAATTGATTTGGGAGCTCGGGATTGGCAATTTTGGAAGGCATTTTCACCTGGGTGTTTTGGGTAAGTAATTCTTACTCGGTTTTGATTAATTTCCACGAATCTATGCTTAAATTCATCCTTTAAATTTGAATTTGGGGAATTTGGAGAAAACTTGGAAAAGCTCTTAGGCCTAATTTTGGGGTTTTGATCAAGATTTTGATGTCGGATTGGAGTAATATTTGTATATATGAACTCGTGAGAGTGTGAGGATTCCAAATTCGTAATTTTACCCGATTCCGAGACGTGGGCCCGGGAGGCTTTTTGGGCGATTTTCCTAATTTCACGTATTAGCTTCGAATTAATTAGTTGAATTAGTTACTTGAAGTTATATTTACATTATGCAATTACTTTGAATAGATTTGGGCCATTTGGAGTCGAATACTCGTGGCAAGAATATGGTATTGAGTTGATTGAGTCGGTTCGAGGTAAGTGGCTTGCCTAACCTTGTATGGGGGAACTCCCCTTAGGATTTGGTATTATTGATACATAAATGCCTTGTACGTGAGGTGACGAGTGCGTACATGTGCTAATTGTTTAAAATTCTGTTTTCATTAAGTAACTATTACTGTGTAATTTATGGGACGAGTGCGTACATGTGCTAACCTTGTGTGGGGGAACTCCCCAAAAAGCAAAACATGAAAACGAAGACCCTTCTATGGACATGTCCCAATGAGGTGATGGCAAACTCATCTGAATAGGTACGGTATGACTTGCTATGGCCGTACCTCTCGTATAGGTAGTCAAATGGGATGTAAGAGTCTTTGAAACAAGTCAAGTCTGGGTTTTTCTTTAGTCCTATCATCTTAAGGAAACCCCTTCCTTTGCGATTATCTGGCATAAGCAAACCCGGAGTCTCCCAAGGAATTCCAGCTAAACCTCCTATTTCTTCAAGTAAAAGAGTCATTTCAAGGTCCCCAAAGCGGAACACGGACTTGTCACTATCCCAGAACAATGTCACAGCCTCTATGATTCTGTTGTTAGGCTGAATCTCTAGAAGAGAAGGTAGATTCCCTAAGTACTTGCGGACGAGTGTCTGATCACTAGAATGGAGGTCTTTCCACCAATTAAGCAGCCTTGGGTGAATGTTGGTTACCATGCCAAATCTGGGGACTTTGTGCCTGATTTTCTACAAAACAAAGCGTTAGGCCCTTACCCCCACCAGACTAGGCTATTTAAACCAATAATTAGCATAGCAAGCACTTAAGTTCTCCAAATAAATGCACAGAACATGGAGGTGTCCGTTTGGGTTTCAAGGAAACCCGGTGGACTTTGGACAAGGCTATCTGAATGAGTCATTATGTGGACAAAATAACTGACTCGGCTAGGTTTGACCATGATGCATGTATAGTTTAAATGGAGTAAGGTTTCTATTGGAGTTTCAGACAGGTACCCTTGAGCGGACAACTCAAGAGGGAAAGGCATGGAACCGTCAACTGCACTGCTGATCGAGTGGTTTTACCGCAAATATGCCTTTGCCAAATTTAGGGGGTAATAGTATTGGAAGCGCGCAACTACTCATTATAAGCGTTGCTATAGTATTAGTTTGGCACAAGTGGAATATGATGTTGAAGATGCAGTTTACAAGAATGAAACATATTGGCATGTATTTTCACGTTCATACAATAAAGTTTACAATGATTGCTCAAAAATTACAACAGCATTGACGGGAAAGCAGTAAATAAAAGTAATTAAAGAAAAAGAAACAAAAAAACAAGTCAGTTTCAAATAAAGGCATTAAACAAAGCAATAAAGAAAGCGGTAAAGTCACACATAGAATGCAATGGTAAAAGCCTAAAGAATCCCCAGAAGATTTTCCACGCTGTCGACACCCCTCTTTTCCTCAGAATCGGGTTTACGACATTTGGCAAGACAACTCTTTTCCCGTTTGGGAATTGGGTTTTTTTTTTTTGGATTTTGGAGAGTTGCCACCTAATGATTATAGTACATTAGGACACTTTTTAGAAGAATTAAAGATGAAAACCAGAGTTTGGATAAGGGCTCGAAATTATCTCGAGGGGAAGGTGTTAGGCACCCCTCAAGATCCACTAGTGTGGTTCCCGGCCATGCTACAATTGTGACTTTAAATGCAAACACGAATAAACAAGCAAGTATTCAAATAAGAAGCATAAAAAGGGTTAAAAGAAGTGCTGAAATTCAGAAAGGAAACAGTTTTGTGATTGAAGAGATACGCAAGTAAAGGGAAGGGGTCAAACAATTGGTGCGAGCGACTTGAATGACGTATAAGAAACAGAAGTTGAAACAGCTTTTAAAAATTTGAAAATTATTAAACTAATAAAGAGGGAAAGGGGTCCTAGGTTTATACATTACATGGATCATTCGCACAACATCGGTACCCAATTGTACGCGTAGTGTTATCGTGTAATCATCATCTCCATGTCTACCCTTCCCACCCAATCAAGGTATTAAAGCACGGAATGGTATCGTTTACTTATTGCATGCTATTACCCGTCCCGATCCTATAAGTCCTGGAGGCAAATGGACTACTAATCCTAAAGGGAAAGGGGTTTGGGGCTTTTAGAAGTTGCAAAGGAGAAAATACTAAGGTGTCAACCAAAACAAATAGTTGCAAACAGAAGGGGAAACAGATATGCAAGCAAGGCTCAAATATGCCTCTATAAATCATCGAAAACCACAGAGTTTAGCATGTCTTTCACGTACTGATTTTTGGTCTTATTTGAATAAAGCAGTGAGTGGACTAGTTCAACGCATATTTTTAGGCGAAAAGTCTACATTAGGCATACTCGAATGCAGTTGTTTGAAACTGATCTGATTGACTTTGGTGTTAACTAGAACTAGGCGTGACATATATTGATATTAGAAACAAATGTGCAAACTAACAGGGGTTACCAATTTTAGCGGGACAGTATAAGTTTAATAGCTAGTATTATCTCTATTTAGATTCGAAATTTCCTATGGGCATGCTTTCTATATGAATAATGATTTGGACACCTTTTAGACATTAACAAATTCCTATGTGCATGGCATCTATATGCAATTTTTATTATTTAAACCTACAAATAGTTTGCCTAATGACGTTTGCAGAATGCAGCAGTTTGGTAGACCATGTTTAGATAAAATTGCGGAATGATTAGAAGTTAACCTATAGGCAGGATATCTATGCGTGTTTGCAGAAATTAAAGATTAAACCTATGAGCATAATTTCTAGGTGGATATGCAGATATGAGAGTTAAAACCTATAGGTATGATTTCTAGGTGGATATGCAGAGATGAGAGTTAAAACCTATAGGCATGATTTCTAGGTGGATATGCAGAGATGAGAGTTAAAACCTATAGGCATGATTTCTAGGTGGATATGCAGAGATGAGAGTTAAAACCTATAGGCACGATTTCTAGGTGGATATGCAGAGATGAGAGTTATAACCTATAGGCATGATTTCTAGGTGGATATGCAGAGATGAGAGTTAAAACCTATAGGCATGATTTCTAGGTGCGTTTGCAGAAATAAAAGGTTTGAACCTATAGGCAGGATCTCTACCCTTGGTGCAGAAAGTAAATCCCATCCCCCTTTCTTTACTAAGTTCCCCAGAGTTTATACAAATTATTACAACCCAAAAGAAACAACTGAAATAATAAAATACATCAGAAATCCTTAGCTGCATCCAAGGAACCTAATTCAGACTTAAGGCCTAATAATATGAGATTGAACCACTTCCGAGATCCAGATTTCCAAGCCTTCTCTTATCTAAGGTGTTTCAGAGATCCAAGGGATTTCAGGAACCCCAGGCAGTGCATACACCCAATATATTCATAGAAATTGAGTTGTGCAGTATGGAAGAGCCAGCCCTTATGTGTCCAAGTTCAGAGGGAGCTCAAGGGTACCAAGGCAAGGCTCACACAAGAGGGACAGAACTTAAATTCTAGGAGTTGAGTGTAAGTGCAATAGAAAAGGGTAAGAGGACTACCCAGGCAGGTTGGTGGTCATGCCCAGCCACAGTACAGACTGGCACACCCCAGACCAAACCTATGATCAAGCATTTAGGGAGTAAAGACCTACTGGAGGTCAAACCATGGCCTGAACGATAATCAGGAGTACTGGCAAGCCAAGGCTGTTACACAACATACACACAATAGGGGAATGGGGAGGGGAAATTGACAAGCTTAGGTTTGGGTCCAATCCATAACCATGGACAATGATTTCAGGCATTGTCATGTTTCTCAACCATAACTTAAAGCATACAAAGGGGATATTAGGGTTTGGGATTCATTAAAGTATCAAATACATAACAACAACAGACAGGATGCACATGTAAATTAAATATAGAATTACAAGGAGAGGGAAACATTTTACAGCATGCTAGAAACAAATGTTAACTAAGGAAGACATGAACAGAAGTAGGCAGGAATAAAACACATTGTTGTTGAGACTTGTAAATTAACTAGGACATACCAGTAGAGAAGCAAAAAGTGCAGAAGAAAGTAGAGTAAACAAAGT
>MU784720.1:65614-90236 GCA_026770625.1 Nicotiana glauca
ACAGCAGCACAAGTAGCAGAAAGAGGGAGAGAGTTTTAAGTGAGAGTGATTTGAACTCAGATTTGCTTTCTGTGTTCGTGTATTCAAAGAAAAGGGAGGAGAGTATTTATAGCTTTGAAAACGTGTAGAGAAATAAGGTAACAAGTACAAATCTATCACAAATATGGCATGGTCACAAATTAGAATCAAATTAGAATAAGACTCCCCTTCAATCAGGGGATTCTTATTCAAACGGATGCTAACAGGATCCAAATAAGGAAAGGAGAATCAGCCCTGTAAGCAGAATGGCTGTTGCCATAAAAGAAGTAGTAAATTCATACAATAGGCAATTAAGTCTAAGTACAGGACTTAAAGTTATTTTTGGAAAGATTCAGGGAGGTCAATCAAAGAAAAAGAATCAATTACCCCTTAACAGGCGAGTAAAATCAGAATTTCACAAAGGAAAAGTTTTGAAAATTAATCACGAGTTTGAGAATCAATCACAGAAGGAACTCAGTATATATATAAATGCATGCGCAAGTGATAGACACGTGAAGCCAAGTTATGGAAAAATAACAGCATACAGTAGTAACTAAAAGGAAGACATTCAAAGCATGATAGTCAAGTTTCAGTGTTTAACAATAGAGAAGAAGATCAGAAGCATGCAAAGAACTCAGAACCAAAATAGTCAAGAGCATTGAAGCACACTGCAATTTCAACAGGCGAGTTGCACAAACAACTTCAAAGAAATCGAATAGTCCTCAAAGGAACTAGGGTTTTCGAAAATCAATCGAGTTTAGAGGAGATAAGCAGATAAACAAATAAACAGGTTCAGAATCTCGGATAAGCCCCAAAAAAAAATTAGGGTTTTCACTATGCAAACTCGGATATAGAAGAAGGTAAATCAAGCGAATACTAACAAACAGAAACTCAAACAAAATCCCAAAATTAGGGTTTTCAACATGGTAACTCAGATAAAAAAATAAGGTAAATCAAACGACCATTAACAATCAAACCAAGGAACTCAAACAAAATCCCCAAGAAAATTAGGGTTTTCAACATGCTCACTCAGATAGAAGATAACACAAACAAAAAATACAGTAAAACATGTCGATAATCAAAGAAGAGAGATTCGAAATATCTTAACATAAAACCAGAATTAAATGAACAAAGAGTTTTGAAAGCCAAAAATTGGGGAAACCTCGAGAAACATGCTCAGAAAGTTCAAACACACATAGATCTGGGGCAGATATAAGAATAAATCGAAGGAACCTTAGAGGTAGGGTTTCATAAGAAACCTAGGTGACGAGATAGGCTTTGGAAACCATCGATCTGAGCAGAGAAGTCGAAGATCGAACTCGAATACACATGACTGGCCGGACAAAGGTTGAAGACGACCGGAGAATAGTCATCGAACAAAGGCTTGGTCGGAACCCTTCAAGATCTGGTCATTGGACCTTTAGAAGAGAGCACGTAGAAGCCATGAGAGGCTAGTATAGGCCTCCGATGAGCCTGGGAAGCCATAGAATAGGGCTTCGATGAGAGGCGGCGCCTAGGGTTTGAGGTAAGTTGAGAGGGAGTTGAGAGAGGAGAGGATTCAGAGGCGGCGGTCGAGAAAAATGAGGTAGGGTTTTAGGGTCATTTGAATTAAAAAAGGAAAGGGAAGAGGGGAGCCCTTGATCTAAAGGATCAACGGCTGGGATTAAACGGATTAAATGGGGAACGGGTTTGGGTATGATAAGAAAGGGTATGGGTCGGGTAGGCGTGTTAATTGGGCTGGGTAATTGGGTTTTAAATTGGGGCTGAAATGGAGTACCAAATTGGCTATAATTGAAATGCAATAGAGGCTAAATCATAAATAGCCAATTTTCCCCTTTTAATTTTATAAAAATAGTAATACTGATTTTAAAAATAAATTAAATATACTGGGTAAATAAGTATTATATAAATATTAATTAAAAATATTGGGATTAATTTAATAAATGTAAAAATGTCATAAATTATAAGATAGGCTATAATTGCAATTATCTGCAATTTAGCTTTAAAATACCAAATAAATTTGTAAAAAATATGTGAAAATTACTTTAATTATATTTAGGCATAAAATGTGAAAATACAATGAATTATTCACCAAGATGATAATTTTGGGAATAATTATTGGATTTTGTTGTGTAAAATAGGCAATAAATTAGTTTTAAAAAATCATCAAAAAATATCAAAACTCTTGGATGTGCTTATATATGCACCAATATGCTATTTTAAAAATATTTAGGTGTAAGAAATACTTAGGGAAAAATTGGGTATCAACACCCTTTTGGAGATGTTCCATGAGCCACAGTTGAAGCAACAGATTACGACCCTCAAAATGTTTGGCTCCCTGTTGACACATTTCTAGGGCTCGGTATATCTCTGCAATGATCATTGGCAAAAGACTGAATGGTTGTCCGTCAATTCCTTCCATTAGAGTTTTGGTGACCATGGCTAGACTAATATGGATTCTTGCTTTCTTCATGGAAACAGTATCATTCCCAAGAAATAGAACATGAAGACAAAGACCCTTCGATGGATATGCCCCAATGATGTAAGAGCGAACTCGTCAAGATAAGTACGGTAAGATTTGTTGTGACCGTACCTTTCGTACAAATAGTCAAAGGGAATGTATGACTCCTTCAAACATGTCAAGTATGGATTCTTCTTTAGACCCATCATTTTGAGAAAACCCCTACCCTTGCGGTTTTCCGGCATCAACAAACCCGGAGTTTTCCACGGTATTCCAACCAGACCTCCTATTTCCTCAAGCAAGGGTGTCATCTTAATGTCTCCAAAGCGTAATACCAACCTATCACAATCCCAAAACAGAGTGGCAGCTTCTATGATTTTGTTGTTGGGTTGAATTTCCAGGAGGGAAGGTAGGTTTCCCAGATATTTCCTGACAAGAGCCTGACCGCTGGAATGAAGATCTCCCCACCAGTTTAGCAAGTTGGGGTAGATATTGGTGACCATGCCGGATCTAGGGACTTCGTGCCTCATATTTCTGCAAGACAAAAGGTTAGGCCCTTACCCTCACCAGACTCGACTATTTAATATCAACAATTAGCATAACAAGCATTTAGTCCTCCAAATAAATGCACAGAACGTGATAAGGTCCGTTTGGGTTTCAGGGAAACCCAGTGGACTTTGGACAAGGCTATCTTAAAGAGTCATTATGCGGACAACATAACTAACTCAGCTAGGTTTGACCATGATGCATGCACAATTTAAAGAGAAAGGGTCACTGGTACCCTTGAGCGGACAACTCAAGAGGGAAAGGCGTGGAACTATCGACGGCACTGCTGATCGACTAGTTTTACCGCAAATATGCCTTTTCCGAATTTAGGGGTGATAATATCGGAAGGGCGCAACCACTCATTATAAGTGTTGCTATGGTATTTTGTTTGGCACGAGTGGAATATGATATTGAATATGTAGCTACAATAATTAACAAGTTGTCACATATTTGCACGTTCACAAAGTAATAATTACAATAGTTTCTCATAATTTACAACAGCATTAAAGGATAGCAATAAAGGGAAGCATTAAGAGAAATAAATAAAAGAAACAAAGAGCCAAGTCAGTTTCGAGGTAGAAGACAAAAAAAATTATTAAAGGAATTTAAACAAATAAAGACATATAAAGAACACAAATAGCATGAAATGATATAAGCCTTAAAGAAATCTCCAGCAGAGTTGTCATGCTGTCGATGCCCCCTTTTTCTCGCGAAATCGGGTTTATGACATTTGGGCGTACAACTCGTTTCCTTTTGGGAATTGGATTTGAATTGAAGAGTCGTCACCTAATGATTAAGTGCATTAGGACACTAAGGAGAACTTTGATTTAGAAAACTAGAGATTGGGTAAGGGCTTGAAATTATCTCGAGGGGAAAGTGTTAGGCACCCCTCAATATCCACTAGTGTGGTTTCCGGCCATATTATAATTGTGACTTTAGTGAAAACAACAAGTAAACAAGCAAGAATTACAAATACAAGGGGGTTTTCATATAGTTGCAAGTAATTTGAAATTAAAAGAAGCTGAAGTTTGGAAAGAAAACAGTTTTAAAATTCAGAATAAACGAGTAAAAAGGGCAAAATTTCTCATAATTGCTACAAGTAATTGGAGTTAAAAAGCAATTAAAGAAGCTGAAATTTGAGAAAGTAGTTTTTTGAAACAAAAATAAACAAGTAAAGGGAGGGGGGTCCTAGGTTTATAAATAACATGGATCACCCCATGCAACACCCGGTAATCGTCTACACACGTGGTGTTATCGCATGGTCATCATATCCATATCTACCCTTTCCCACCCCGTTAAGGTATTAAAGCGCGGGATAGTCTCGTTTCTTATTGCATGCTATTACCCGCCCCAATCCTATCAGACCCGGAGGTATTTGGGACTACTAATCCTAAAGGGAAGGGGTGTGAGGTTTAATGGTTTAAAGGGCAAAATTCTAAGGCGGAAATCAAAACACATATATAACAAATATGGGGGAGAAAACACACAACATATAGAAATGGCTCAAACAAACCTCCTTAAATACAAAGAGAAGCATATAGTTTAGTATGTCTTTACACGTACCGATTAGGCTCTATTTAAACTTAAAAGTTGTGGCGGACTGATCTATTATATATTTCAGATAAGAAGCCCAAATCAGACCTGCCTGCTGGTTGTAGTTAATAAGACCTAATTTAATTTATAAGTTACCCTATGGTTTGCCTAAGTATTAAATGAAAACCTATAGACATGATATCTATCAGTTTCAGAAAAGAAGTATGTTGATTTAGGAAAACAAGCTATCAATTACAGGAGTGTAAACTCTGCAGTCGTTATTGTTACTACTGATTTTAGACTTATAAGCCAATGGGTGATTCAGACTTAGTTAGTAGCTCTTATAGGCATGCTCTCTAGGTGCTATTGATTTAACATTTTTTACAATCGAAACAAGAGTGCAGAAGTCCTATAGGCATGGTATCTAAATGTTGTTAGTTATTTAAACCTATAAACATGTTTGCCTAGTGATAGATGCTGATGCAAAATTTAGGAAGTCCTATAGGCATGGTATCTAAACGAGATGCAGCATTTGGAAATGACTTATAGACATGTTCTCTATATAATGCAAAAATGCAGAACCTACAGACATGGTTTCTATATGAAATATAGAATTTATAGACATGGTTTCTATATGAAATGCAGAACCTATAGATATAGTATCTATAAAATGCAGAATCCTATAGACATGGTTTCTATATGAAATGCATAGCCTATAGACATGGTTTCTATATGAAATACATAATCGAAAGTTAAAAGCAGGATATGACTGCAGAATATAATAATACCTATGAACATGATATATACCCCTTTTTGCATGCATGATTTACCCTCCCCTTTTTCACTAAAAAACCCAATAGTTATTTACAAGTTATTACAGCCCAGAGTAAATAAGAAAAGGTAAAATTACATCAGAGAACTAAAAATTTAAAACTAAGGAGAGCCTGATTCAGGTTTCCTGCATGAAGCATATAGTAAACCAACTCCAAAGACCAAAATCCAAATCCTTTCTCATTTGGGGTGTGTCAGAGTTCCCTAAGAGCTTCATGAACTCCGGGCAGTGCTCACACCCAAATACATTGCAAGATTGAGTCATAGTGCAGTGTAGAAGAACCAGCCTTCAAGTGTCCAAGTTCAGAGGGAGCTCAAGGTCCCAAGGCAAGGCTCACAAGAGGGGGGGCAGAACTTAGAAACTAAGAATGAGTGTAAGTGCAGAGAGGGGATTCTGGGGAAAAGCAAAGATAGACTGGTGGTCACACCTAGCAATTGGAAGTGCTGGCACACCCCAACCAGCCTGTTAGCCACATGTTTGGGAGTTTGGATCCCTTATGGGATCAAGTCCAAGCATGAGAAACAATTTGGATGTTGCCATGCTCTGAACTTCAACTCAAACACATAGAAGGGGATAGGGGTGCAGGGATTCACAATAGAAACATATGCAAAGAAATTGCCATGCTAATTAACATTAAACATAGGCAGTAAAGCAGACAGTGGTGTAGAAGCTGTAAATTAAACACATTGGGATGAGGTTGAAAACCAAACTAGAACATACCAGTTTCAGGGAAACAAAAGAAGAAAACAGTAGTCTTGTGAAGCCAAAGTGCAAGCAAATAGTCAGAATGCTATGATTAGAGAAGAGAACTATGACACTTGAGTAGTGTAAAAGTGTTGAATTGAGAGTGTGTAACTGAAATTTGGTCGTATTAACCGTGTCTAATGTGTTAAAGAAGGTCATGTATTTGTAGTGTAGAAAGCAAGCAGAAATAGGTAAGAAAATAGTTTGAAAATCAATTTCACAAGGTTTCCCTTTAATTAAGGGATTCTGATTTCAAACGAGTAAAAATAATTAAGGAAATAGACCAATCAAACAACTTTTCAAAGCAGCACAAGAGGGGTAAATATATAGAGATATATTTAAGTAAAAGTCTTGACAGCACACGGTTTGTGCAAATAAGGAAAGGAAATCAATTAAACAGCCAGTAAATCACAAGGTTTGAATTTTGTATGGATAAACCCAGTCAGAAAAGGTGGAGAAAGGTTTTACTTAAGAAAAATCAATAACAATCAATCAAACCTAAAGAAAAGGATTTTGAATCAATCATAAGTTGGAAAACCTTTTTGGAAGAAAGAATTCATCACACATATAAAAAAATATACAGCCATGCTTAAGCACGAAGACCTATTATGCCAATCAGTAGAAGAGTCTAGCATAGAAAAAAATCAGAGTCATAAACAAAGAAGTTCAAACTCAGCTCATAGACTCAGAATGAGTCTAAAAGAGTCAAGGGTTCCAAAATAGAACCCTAGTTCAAACACATGACCAAACCTCGGTAAAAACCCCCCAAATTCTAGGGTTTCTACTTCGAATCAGATGTAGAGACGAGGAGGCGAGTAATTGAAACAGACTCAGAGATCTCTTTCATAGACTCATGAGAAAGCAAACAGATACAATAGCAAGTTTGGAACAACAGAGTAAAGAAACTAATTTGAAGTATAGCGAGGGTAGAAGGAACATGTTTAAGAAAAAACTTGGGACTTAAACAAGTTCAGAAGAGAAAAGAGATAGTATAGCACTTAAGAAAACAGTAGAAGAAACATGTTTAAAGGGAACTCAAACAAGGTCCAGTATAAGACAAACAAAGAACTAAAAAACTTAGTAGAAAATACAGTAAAGGAATACAAGGATATCGGAAAAGCATAGCAAACGAACACCTAGGGAAACATAGCAAGATAAACATGTGAGAGCATGGTATAGAAACGCAATAGGAAGATGAAACATAGAAAGCACAGAAGAACACGTATAGTAGTATGAAAGCAATAGAAACACATGCATGATAGAAAAGAAACATAAGAACATAGTATAGACAAATACACACATAGAAAAGAAAAGGAAAAGTCAGAAAAATATTTTAAGCTTTTCAGAAACCCTAAATCGAAAAGAAATAATTTTTGAAAGAAAAAATTGGGAAAAATGTTTTAAAACTCATGTAGAGCACAGACATAGAACAATATAAGAAAACCATTAGAGAAAACCTCGAATAGCTGGAAGGAACCCTTAAACAAGAAAGGCTTGGAAAAGGTCTGATCTGAGTCGGATAAGTCTTAGATGGGTTCATAATGCTTGGATATGCCGGAGCAAGGCCGGAGAGGCCATAGAACCTTGAATCAAAGAAGATCTGAATGGAAATCATCGAGTTCAGACCTCAATACTTCGAACACCAAGTGTTTAAGAAAGGAGAGAGATGGGTTCAGGCCATCCATGGCCGGAGAATCCATGGATTCCGGTGAGGTTGTGGTTGAAGATGGTAAGAGAGGCTAGGGTTTCAAGAACCTTCGAGAGAGTTTGAGAGAGGAAAGGAATTCAGGGGCGGAGGATAGAGTGAAAAGATTCAGGGTTAGCGGTTTGGGTGAATTAAAATGGTAAGGGGAAATCGTGGTCGTTGATCAGATTGATCAACGGACTGGATTAAAAGAGGTTTGGGTCGGGTAGTTCTAAATGGGTTAAGGGTTGGATTAAATGGAATTGGCTGGTCCAAAATTGGGTTCAAAATTGGATCAATTAGGGGGTTAATTCGGGCTATAATTGAAACAGAATGGGACCATATTTTAAATAGCCATTTTTCCTTTTATTTTATAAAAAATAGTAAAAAATAATTTTGAAAACAAATTAAAGGTACTGAGTTAACTAATAATATTTAAATATTAATTTAAAAATACTAGAACTAATTTTGTAATTGTAAAATGCGATTTAATTCTCAAAATAGGCTAAAATTATAATTATATGCAATTTAAAATTTTAAAATACCAAATAAATTTGTAAAAATGTATAAAAATTACCCTAGCTATATTTTGGTATAAATATGAGAATAAAATACGTTATTCACCAAAAATGATAAGTTTGGGAATAATTACTGGTTTTTATATTGCTAAAAATGGCAATAAATTTATTTAAAAATTAATTTAGAAATCCTTTAAAGATTAGGAAAAATACTAAAACACTTGGGCATACTTATATATGCTATTTTGAAAGTATTTGCATGTAAAAATACTTAGAAAAAAATTAGGTATCAACAATAAATAGGCATAGTCAATTGATGGTGATTCAATCAACTAAAATAAGCATGTATTTGAACAAGTAAAGAAATTCAAAGGCTAAACTATATTCAAACTTAACAAGAATTCATCCTCCAAAAGGTTCCATAAAAACCCTAAATAATAAATTAGCTGCTCATAGTAGTATGTGAAAATACAATACTAAAAGTCATAGCCAACAATAGAAAATAGGAAGAAGAAAGGAAAAACTCATGGTTGAATCTTCCTCCTTGCTCTTAGTGTGTTTTTTTCCTCCAGAGGTGTTGCGTAACCCTACAGTAGTGTCTCCTTCTCTAAAATTCTGTAAAAACCATGTTTTCCGTGTATTTATATGACCTAGGTAGGGTAGAGGGTCGTCCAATACAATCCAATCTCAGATAGGAGAGCTGGAATCCGCATCTGCCTTCACGTGCTTCGCGCCCATGGACGCAGACTCGGCTTTAGAAATTTTCCAGTTCACAAAGAGATCCTAGCATTCCATTCACTTCGCTATTTTGTGCCTTTAGTTTTCTCCTTTTTCACGTCCGTTTTTGTGCCACGCACGAGAATGGACGAGCTCCCATTTATTTCCATCTCTTCCTTTTTGTGTTAAATTGTCATCTTTTGATCAGTTATCATCCAAACTCGTTCCTACATATAAGAAATACATAATGAGCATATTTCACTTAAAAATCACGTAATCTCCCGCAACTCACACATGAATTAATATGCAAATACTAAAAAAAATATGCATTTTTCATCATTTATCACCACCCCACGCCTAAACTCTTGTTCGTCCTTGAGCAACTTAAAATTAAGCACGTCGATAAGTACACTTTTCAGAATATACTCAAGCATCCTACCAATGATAATGGTTTATATCAGTGCTTAGAACCCGACATAAGGACTCTTCATACTCTCTTCATTTTTAGACCAATGCCAAGACTATTTAAAATATTTGTGTGACTCTTCTAACATGCTAGCCTCAAAAATTGACTCTACTACATTCCTCTTTTTTAATCGCTTCTTGTGCACTAAAGATACGAGTTCCTTACCAATCCGTTGTAAATCATGTGTCCTCACCAACAAAACAAAGAGAGTATCAGTCCACACAATCAAATATGAATTCAAGTATAATTTAAGGATTCACATAATGAAATAATTCACTTACTCTTGCAAAGAAACTCATGTGCCCCCAAAGCTCGTACAATAGGCTTGACCGTAATGTATGTCTCTACTAATTTAAGTTCGCAAAGTCTAGGATCAATTAGGTCTTCATGCGTTGTATTACACGCTAAGGGACGGGTAGGATAGATATGAATAATAGTGACTAACCCTCCTAAGCACTTTTAATACAATACACTTTAACTTTCAAGCACATCCTCTTCATGATACTCAATATATCGCTACGAAACTGTACATAACGTAGCCCATTGACTTTAAGCACATCTACATAAGCATTAGCACATATCAAAGTGAATTGGAGGGTTTTTATTATTTTGTATATTCTTTTTCTTTCTTTCTTTTTTTCAAAATCTTTTCAACGCCCTTCAAAAATTGGTATTTCTAGCTTGTGTCTCTCTCAATACGCACATGCACTTTTTGTCCTTTCTATGATTCCGCTCAAAAACCACCCAATCTCTTTTCCTTCTCTTCTAGCGGCTTAATTGATTTCGAAGGTAAAGGTTCAACAAGATTTAACTAAGAATAAAAAGGATTCGTATTGTAATGTGAGTACCAAAGAAAGGGTTTACAGGCTCAAATGGGCTAACAAAGGATAATTTTATCACTGGTAGGCAAGTAGCCCATATGTCAATCAAAGAAACGCCTATATCAATTTCTAGACTCGCAAAGCTTACTTATTTCTCTTTAACTCATACACATGGAAAGTTCTAGACTAGCAAGAGGCTACACAGAGTACAACCAAATATCTTACCCCACACAATGCACATGACTACTCAGGACGGCGTAGACATGACTATCAAGTTAAGCATACTAAGCACAGTCATAATATAACTCAATCACATAGGATGTACATAATAGGAGTCAAAAGATAAGCCCGAGTGTCAAAATAAGTCACATATACTCTCAAGGCATATAGTCACAAGAATCAAGAAGAAAGTACTCGGCTTAAGTGTTCCATCTCTAAGCTTAGATATAAAACATGTCAAAAATCATAGATACTCAAGTTCTTCACATTCCATTATCAGTTCCAAACAGAAAAGGGAAAGAAAAAACAAATCCTTTTGTATTTTTCTTTACACTTTATACCCTCAAAAAAACTATCTAGGAAGTACATCGTTGGGAAAAGTCTAAAATTTTTGAAAATTCTACTTAAAAAAATTACTACCCGGTTCAAAGAGCTATCCCTTGGAAAAGATTTGTGGTCATAAGAAAAAGATAAGAAGTATTATGTCACGATCCAAAATCCACTAAGGGTCGTGGTGGTGCAGGACACCTCTGTCAGGCCAGCCAACTAACTCATCAATTAATTCCTCTTTTAATACTTTTGAAAATCTAAGGTTTTTACTTCCATTTTTATAAATAAAAGTTCACTACTAGAACTCAAATTTAAATAATAACAGTTAGAACAAGTCCGTTGTAAACCCTCCCAGAAACCCGGTGTCACAAGTACATGAGCGGCTACTGGTAATAGAAATAAAATACAACATTCGCCCTGAATACAGTGGACGAAAAGTAAATACAGTACATTGGAAGGAACTACTCTAGCTGCGGTCGCCTCAATGATGCAGCTCACCTAGTCCCAGCGTCATCCATGCGGCTACACCCAATAGGCTGCTAGAGGTGTATATATACCTGTGCAACAAAAATGCACAAAAGTGTAGTATGAGTACGTAATCAACGTGTACTCAGTGAGTATACCGCCTAATCCCGAAGGGGTAAAGACGAGATGATCAACTTTGACACACTCTAATGGTCCAACGATTATTTATTTTCAATATACATATCAAACAGTGGATTTATTTTCTAAGATGATTTTTATCCAGATAGAGGAAACAGGTAAACACATAGTTCTTTCATATGAAATTCCCTTAGATTTCTTGTTATTATTAACAATATGATCTCGAGGCATAGTGAGGCATAAACAACTCAAATGAGTCCAGGCAGCAATACAAGCATGCGCAAATCATGCCGAGGTCGACGGCCCGCTCCAACAGAAATAAATGTGCACTTGCCGAGGGTCGACGGCGCGCCTATAGATGCATCTATTAATCTTCCGAGGTGTTTGGCCCGGTCCAAAATAAACACACACAGACAGACATTCAGTCAAGAATTCAACGTGGAGAAATTATCCAAGAAAGGCCAATTCTCTTTAATAATTTGAGAAAATGAAGCTTAAGTCTCTTTAGAAATCTATTTATTAATTTAATGTGATTTATTACCCCGCTCGCGAATCATCCATGCGACGCGGTTACACATAAGATACATGCTCAGGTAACCAATTAAAATTTTATCAGGGAATAGTTATCCAAATAAGCCAATTCTCTGTTTAACAATTCAGGAATGATGTTTAATCTCTTTTAAATTCATTTACTAATCAAAGGTGGTTTAAACAATTCATGTCATCGATGAGTTCATAATTAATTCAAGTATAACATATTGATGGGTCCTAACTACCCGGACAATAGCATAATAGTAGCTACGAACGGACTCTCGTCACCTCGTGCGTGCGTAGCCCCCACAAATAGGAGCACATAATCATTCACTTCACCTATGGGGTAAATTCCCCCCCCCCACAAGATTAGAAAGGAGACTCACCTCGCTCCGAAGACTTGCAACCAGCATTCTACATCCTTCCGAAGGCTTGAACCAACGCACAATGCACCAAAACTAGCCAATGATCACACAAATCCATTAGTATATGCTCAACTATACTCCGCAACCCAATTTATAACAATTCCTAACTCCGAACGAAGTTTGACCAAAATTCCCTCGAGCCCACGTGCCCGGAATCCAAAAATTTTCGAAGGTAAAGATTACCCATAACCTTAGGAACTCAAATATATAATTTTCTCCTAATTCCATACTCAAAATCGTGGCTAAAATCCAAGATTTATAATTTTCTAGGTTTCCAACCAAAACCCCAATATTTACTCTAATTTCCATGCTTAAATCCATATATAATTGATATAATTAACTCAAAAGTGATAGGGATGACTTACCTTAATCATTGACGACAAAATCCCCTCTTGAAGCTCCCCAAAAATCGCCCATGCCATGAAGAAATGAGATAGAAATGGCCAATCCCCGACTTTAAAATGACATTCTGCCTCCAGGGATTTCTGCTTCTGCGGAAAAATCCCGCTTCCGCGAAACCCGCTTTTGCGGTCCCTGTGCGCCAGCCCATCTTCGCTTCAGCGGAAACCAAATCGCATCAGCAGTTCCGCTTAAGCGGTCCAAAAGCCGCTTCTGCGGCTCCTCCCCAAGCCGGCCTTTCCCGCTTCTGCGACCATTCTTCCACAGATGCGGTCCCGCTTCTGCGGAACCTTGACTGCATCTGCGGTCCTCAAGACTTAGTCCAAAAACCACTTTTGTGGCCACCCGTTCGCTTCTGCGGTCAACCAACCGCAGAAGCAAAAATACCAGCAACCAGATGCCTTCAGCTCCCTTCAAACTCCAATTTCGATCCGTTAACCACCCGGAATCCACCCGAGTCCCCCGAGACCCTAACCAATCCCAAAACACATTATGGACTCACTCGAGGCTTCAAATTAAATCAAACAATACTAAAATCACGAATTACACCCCGATTCAAGCTTTATGAACTTTGAACTTTCCAACTTTTATTCCTGATGTTTAAACCCATCAAATCATGTCCGATTGACTTCAAATTTTGCACACAAGTCATATTTAACATTACGGACCTACCCCAACTTCCGGAATTGGATTCCGAACCCAATATCAAAAAGTCAACCTCCGGTCAAACTCCTCAAAAACTTCAAATTTCTATCTTTAGCCAAATGGCTTCAAAAATGGTCTATGGACCTCCGAATTCACTTCCGATCGCGCTCCCAACTCCAAAATCACCATACGGAGCTACTCCCAGTCTCGGAATTCCAAACGGACATCGATAACACCGAAATGCACTTCAAACCAAACTTATGAAATTCCTTCTAAAATACTAACTTCCATAATAGGCGCCAAAACACTCCCGTGTTATCCAAAACCCAATCCGGGCATATGCCCAAGTCTGAAATCATCATACGAACCTACTGGAACCTTTAGATCCTAATTTTGAGGTTGTTTACTCAAAATTCCAATCCTATTTCATTCGTTCAACTTTAAGCTTCTGAAATGAGAATTTTCACTTAATTTTAACTCCGATCTTTCAGAATTTAAGTTCAGACCATGCGGACAAGTCATAATACCTGAAATGAAGTTGTTCATGGCCTCCGACTGCTAAACGTAGTGCTAGAACTCGAAACGAATGGTCGGTTTGTTACATTCTCTCCTACTTAAACAGACGTTCCTCCTCGAACGTGCTGAGAACTACACTTGAGTGGTCCGAAGTCACTATTTAGCACCTCATGCACCTTCCCGTGCCATCACAACATAGTTGAGCACATCAGCTCGATAAATTCTAAAGATATTCCCTTTTACTCAAGCAAATAAGCCTAAGAGCCCGATTCTAACATCCGGAATCCTATGTCGGGCCTGATTCCAATATACAATCACTATTTCAATCACCACACGCTGTACTCAAACATGATTGCATAACTTCGTTGATTTCACACCTTGCATTTCCCACTCGTAGGGCCACAATAACCCTTTTCTTGGTCAACTTAGTCAAAATCCCACTAATCTGATGCTCCCATTGCATCCCATGACATATACAAGTCTTACTCTAACCTTTACCATACCGCCATGACAGAAGAGATGCCGAAATTCATAATCAACTGCCGAGTCAACCAACCATCAAGTCTATACTTCTAACAAGAAACATTACCACATTTTGAACCAAATAATGATCTTCGCTCCTTAATATACTTCGTATAATCAGATTGCACTGATCCTAAATCCCACAATCTCATCTTACCCAGTACGAACTGCTCAAGCGGTAAGCCACTCTGAATGTGATCAAAAGTCTCATATGACTCCACAATGTGCCAATAGGCCACCAATCCGAACACAACACAAACGGAAATTGAACTCTGGAAGGAATTACCTAACCCCCGCACTAATACGGACTTTCTTTAAAAGATAGGAAGCGAAACACACAAGGAAATAGCACATAGAAAAACCAAACTCGACATCACACTGTTGCGGCATGCAACCCAATCCAAATAACATACCCGCGGCGGCGTGCCAACCCGATCCGCACATAGATCTAACATAAGGAGATTGCACTTCGAGCTAAATCTGCTCATTGCGATAAAAATATCGAATTTCGATCGTAAGCACGCTAAGTTCATAATACCATCCCTGACAAATCACATAGTGCTATAGGCTACAAAACTCAAGCACAACTGAGGTGTGATACCATATCTAAATCTCAAGAGCTATCCTGCTCACCTAACATCATCGTAATGCAGAACTCAACACGTAGGAATTCATTAAGCCATCTCACAAATCATACGGTGCAATACATCATTACCTGGAATAGCTGATGAAAACATAACACCCCGACTGTTCCTCTATAGGGAACACTCTCTGAAACGAACACAACTGGCCTGATATAAAGCCATGTTCACAAATAAATCAATCCACCGATCTCAAGTCGATTTCTGATTGCACCAATTTGGCCAATGACCTTTCAAAGGTCCATAGTAACCCCCTTTTGCCTCATCTCACGTAAGAATAACCATCATAACCGGAGCAACCTCCTCAGTTCATAACCCAATAAACAAGGTTCCCTTCAGGCATAAATTCTCAAATCAATGATATTACCACAATCCTCATACTTGGTTTAAATCTTTAGTCAGTCAAGTGACTACATGTCACACTTATAGAATCTTCCCGTGGGGCACGTTCCCACAATCTTCCAAAATAAATAACGGGTCCGCACATCTAAACCATCGGACGCACTAACGCTAAAAACCGATCCAAAATCCTTAACCAGGATGCAAAACCTCTTCCACAACACATCGATCTCAGGTGACGCTGAGGACAATTCTAATTTACTCTAATCATTCAACCCTTTCCTTGCTCATCCGGGCTCGTGACATCCTTTTCAACACTGGACTGCAACCTTGATCCTCACTTCGTATTTCCATGATACTCACTGCACCCAATGTGCCAACATACGATAGAACATGATTCTCATCGAAATCTCCGAAATCATTAATACTTCAACACTTCATCATATAAGAACCTTGCACTTAACTCACTTCAGGAGAACCATAGCAACACACAGGTAAATTCCCATAACCGAGGAATATGCAAATCTGCAAGTAGTGGTCCAAGCCACCATAGCCTTCCCGGAATCCGCTTTCACTTAATGAGCCATAACAGAAGGATGCCCCTGATAAATCATCGATCACGGCGGCCGACAAACCTCACACGTACCGCCACAATTCAAACGCATAACTCGATCATGCTGAATGAACGGACCACAGACTCCAACATGCCAAATTCAACTATGGCTAATCAATTTACCTTCTTCCAATTCTCTTTGCTTGCCTTAAAAATAAGACTAACTCTATTCAACACAAAACATACTCCATCTACACTCACCCCGGGTGCCCTTGAATCACGAGACTAGGCTGTCTCAATTCCCACGAACTATTTCATAACACCCAAATGCTACACCACAAGCCAAACATCCCGGAACATCCTGTGCCTCTTCTCATAATTTGCCACAAAGCTTGATTCTTGATTGTACCTACAAGCTCGACATCATTAGGCACCACACTTTACCCTCATGAGTTCACTAGGAGCGTTACTGAGAGTCACCCGCTCTGACTTGGTCCCGAATATAATCAACCACGTGAATCTTCTAGCACATTAACACCCTCTCAACGAAGCACTTGGCAGAACCACTCCCCTTTAAACCCGCTTCTATACAAGGCAAAAATTTTGAACTTGTTTCCAAGTCCGGACATGAGCTAATAAGGCCAACCATCGCATGCCTCCAACAATTCATTTGCTCGAATTACCACTTATGGTCTTTTCTCGTAGCTGAGATAATCCATCAATATGCTAATAACCAGAAATCATGCAAGTCGTTAACCATGTAACCCAATCTTAGGCGGTGGGACTCTCCCACTTAGCTTGAAGCCACCATTTCACCGTTCTTGAGTTCGCCCGACCTTTTTACCTCTTATTGACGTAACCTTATGAATTCATCCGCTGCAATTTCTCAGAATCTTCCTGTAAATCCCCATCTTTCATGTTCTAAATCATTAACCACATTCGCACGATCGATCTCTTTGTTGAACAACCAATATAATTCCTTGCAGAAGTTTCGCCAACCACGCGACCGCTAATCTGCTCACGGGGAATAACCCGCCTAGGGGAATCACCTCCCGTCATATTCCCATGCTGCTGCACGGGGTACATTCACTATGACACCAATAGCCCATCCTGAGTCCGAGCTCACCTTCCAGTCGCTCAAGTCCATTTGCCCCTCGCGGACATCAATTAAATGTGCGGAAATATCCTTCCAATTCAGGGTTATGCTACACCCTCCTCCATGTCAAGCAGCTCCTTTCCGCCATATCAATCTTCTGTTGTATCATAGCCCATACTTCACATCATACCCGCAGGCTTCAATCACCGATCAATAAAATCCCCAATTCGATCCAAACTCGCTTTAAGGCACGTAGTCATCCTACTACCAAGCCCATATGCAACCCTCGCCACTCTCCCACTTTGGCGGAGCTCATCTCTTTAATTTGCCACTCGACCTTGCTCCCCGTACTCGGCCTTCTAGAAGTTTTAAACACCGCCTGGCACTTCCCACATGTCTTTCTCATACTTTACTGCTCAATTGTTTCCTTAAATAGAACCTATATTCGTGGCACTTGAACCCACAATAGCTGTTAATTTTTAAGCCTTTCCAAAGGTCATCTTATCGATCCGTCAACATTAGAAATTCTGATTCGATCTTAAACCACCGCATCATGCGATATCTGACAGTCGTAGCTCCAATACTAGTTCACAATATCCTGCCATAAAGGCGAATTATAGCATATTATAACACCGATAAACTTGGTACGTCCAATTAGGACGATAGCACCCCAATGGAGAGGAGAACTCCACCACGTTTGCAATCACCACATTTCATCACTTCCACCAGTCCACTTCTGACCATCCTCGGTTCGTTTGACTTTCCCTACCGGGAATAAAATACTGAATCCCTTGATTACACATTGAGTAAACCTCCCTTTAATTCATTCACTACCCGACCCGTGGGCATACGTCCCACCATCACAACAACACTGCGGAATAATTGCTCATAAGCATCATGGCAACCTATGCCTAGCCTCAAGGCTCGTAGAAGTTCTATTACTGAATTGAAACAATAGAATATCCCTCCAAAATGCAACTATAATGGTCCAATCAACTATACCGGGGAAAATCATCCCGCACCACATTTGTAGTGCCATTACAATACTTCAATTTTTGATTTATGACAAGCGCTCGCGTCGCGTAAGATTGAGTGAGAAGGAATAAAAGGCATATGCATCAAACGAATCGAACTGCACGATAAGGAAATCAAGAAGGGAAGTACTCCTAACAGTCCTGCAGCCTCCCGAAAATAAGTACAGACGTCTTCGTACCGATCCGCGAGACTCTACTAGACTTGCTCATGACTCGTGAGACCGACGGGAACCTAGTGCTCTGATACCATGTTGTCACGACCCAAAATCCACTAAGGGTCGTGGTGGCGCCGGACACCTCTGTCAGGCCAGCCAACTAACTCATCAATTAATTCCTATTTTAATACTTTTGAAAATCTAAGGTTTTTCCTTCCATTTTTATAAATAAAAGTTCACTACTTGAACTCAAATTTAAACAATAACAGTTAAAACAAATCCGTTGTAAACCGTCCCAGAAACCCGGTGTCACAAGTACATGAAAGACTACTGCTAAGAGAAATAAAATACAACATCCGCCCGGAATACAGTGGACGGAAAGTAAATACAGTACATTGGAAGGAACTACTCTAGTTGCGGTCGCCTCAATGATGCAGCTCACCTAGTCCCAGCGTCATCCATGCTGCTACACCCAATAGGCTGCTAGAGGTGTATGTATACCTGTGCAACAAAAATGCACAGAAGTGTAGTATGAGTACATAATCAACGTGTACTCAGTGAGTGTCCCGCCTAATCCCGAAGGGGTAGAGACGAGATGGTCAACTTTGACACACTCTAATGGTCCAACGATTATGTATTCTCAATATACATATCAAACAGTGGATTTATTTTCTAACATGATTTTTATCCAGATAGAGGAAACATGTAAACACATAGTTCTTTCATAGGAAATTCCCTTAGATTTCTTTTTATTATTAACAATATGATCTCGAGCCATTGTGAGGCATAAACAACTCAAATGAGTCTAGGCAGCAATACAAGCATGCACAAATCATGTCGAGGTCGACGGCCCGCTCCAACAGAAATAAATGTGCACTTGTCGAGGGTCGACGGCGCGCCTATAGATGCATCTATTAATCTGCCGAGGCGTTCGGCCCGGTCCAAAATAAACACACACAGACAGACATTCAGTCAAGAATTCAACGTGGAGCAATTATCCAAGAAAGGCCAATTCTCTTTAATATTTTGAGAAAATGAAGCTTAAGTCTCTTTAGAAATCTATTTATTAATTTAATGTGATTTATTACCCCGCTCGTGAATCATCCATGCGACGCGGGTACACATAAGATACATGCTCAGATAGCCAATTAAAAGTTTATCAGGGAATAATTATCCAAATAAGCCAATTTTCTGTATAACAATTCAGGAATGAAGTTTAATCTCTTTTAAATTCGTTTACTAATCAAAGATGGTTTAAACAATTCAAGTCATCGATGGGTTCAAATTAATTCAAGTATAACATGATGATGGGTCCTAACTACCTGGACAGTAGCATAATAGTAGCTACGCACGGACTCTCGTCACCTCGTGCGTACGTAGCCCCCACAAATAGGAGCACATAATCATTCACTTCACCTATGGGGTAAATTCCCCCTCACAAGATTAGAAAGGAGACTCACCTCGCTCCGAAGACTCGCAACCAGCATTCTACATCCTTCCGAAGGCTTGAACCAACGCACAATGCACCAAAACTAGCCAATGATCACACAGTCCATTAATATATGTTGAACTATACTCCGCAACCCAATTTATAACAATTCCTAACTCCGAACGAAAGGTTGACCAAAATGCCCTCGGGCCCACGTACCCGGAATCCAAAATTTTTCGAAGGTAAAGATTACCCATAACCTTAGGAACTCAAATATATAATTTTCTCCTAATTCCATACTCAAAATCGTGGCTAAAATCCAAGATTTATAATTTTCTATGTTTCCAACCAAAACCCCAATATTTCCTCTAATTTCCATGCTTAAATCCATATATAATTGATATACTTAACTCAAAAGTGATAGGGATGACTTACCTTAATCATTGACGACAAAATCCCCTCTTGAAGCTCCCCAAAAATTGCCCATGCCATGAAGAAATGAGATAGAAATGGCCAATCCCCGACTTTAAAATGACATTCTGCCTCCAGGGATTTCCGCTTCTGTGGAAAAATCCCGCTTCCGCGAAACCCGCTTTTGCGGTCCCTGGGCTCCAGCCCATTTTTGCTTTAGTGGAAACCAAACCGCATCAGCAGTTCTGCTTAAGCGGTCCAAAAGCCGCTTCTGCGGCGGCTCCCCAAGCCGGCCTTTCCCGCTTCTGCGACCATTCCTCCGCAGATACGGTCCCGCTTCTGTGAAACCTTGACCGCATCTGTGGTCCTCAAGCCTTAGTCCAAAAACTGCTTCTACGGCCACCCGTTCGCTTCTGCGGTTCCGCTTCTGTGGCCAACCAACCGCAGAAGCTAAAATACCAGCAACCAGATGCCTTCAGTTCCCTTCAAACTCCAATTTCGATCCGTTAACCACCCGGAATCCACTCGAGGCCCCCGGGACCCCAACCAATCCCAAAACACATTACGGACTCGCTCGAGGCTTCAAATTACATCAAACAACACTAAAATCACGAATTACACCCCGATTCAAGCTTTATGAACTTTGAACTTTCCAACTTCTATTCCCAATGTTTAAACCCATCAAATCATGTCCGATTGACTTCAAATTTTGCACACAAGTCATATTTAACATTATGGACCTACCCCAACTTCCGGAATTGGATTACGACACCGATATCAAAAAGTCAACCTCCGATCAAACTCTTCAAAAACCTTCAAATTTCTATCTTTAGCCAAATGGCTTCAAAAATGGTCTACGGACCTCCGAATTCACTTCCGATCACGCTCCCAACTCCAGAATCACCATACGGAGCTAATCCCTGTCTCGAAATTCTAAACAGACATCGATAACACCGAAATTCACTTCAAACCAAACTTATGAAATTCCTTCTAAAATACTAACTTCCATAATAGGCGCCAAAACACTCCCGGCTTATCCAAAACCCAATTCGGGCATACGCCCAAGTCCAAAATCATCATACGAACCTGCTGGAACCTTTAGATCCTGATTCCGAGCTCGTTTACTCAAAATTCCAATCCTAGTTCATTCTTTCAACTTTAAGCTTTTGAAATGAGAATTTTCACTTAATTTTAACTCCGATCTTTCTGAATTTAAGTTCCGACCATGCGGACAAGTCATAATACCTGAAATGAAGTTGTTCATGGCCTCCGACTGCTGAACGGAGCGCTATAACTCAAAACGACCGTTCGGGTCGTTACATATTATTTCAACCTAATTGTTTTTTTAAATTTTTTTTCAACACATATAAAATAACACAACTAAACTAGCATAGGAATCCACCCAAACAGTCTCTTCACCCCCACATTTAAAATTGTGCCTTGTCCCTAATGCACACTCATAAATACAAGAGGGTAAAATAAACTCTCTGGTAGGCTATAGGCCGGAGCATTAGCAGCTCATGAGGTATTCAGACTTCTTCGAGACTTGATTCTTTATGCGGGCACCCCATACATAGTTCTCACCATCTCACTTTCTTTGCCTTCTCCTAATGGCTTTGCTTCCCGTGCTCCTAGAAAATAAAAAATCGATACTACAAAAAAAAATTAAAAAGAATTAAAAATAAAAAAAATAGTAAAGTTGGGTTGCCTCCCAACAAGCGCTAGATTTAACGTCGCGGAAACGATGAGAATCACTTTTTGCCTCTACCTCGAGCTTATGAATTGAACCCCCAAGATTTGCTTCAAATTTTTGGTTATGCTCCAAGGGTGGTGGAACAAATCTAACTGCCCCAAGAAAATAATGTAGCATTCTGCTCTTCTTAGCCTTTGCATGAGGTATGTCATCCTGACTTTCTGGCAAGAAGAATTCTAGAATGTAAGCACCTTGTTCCTCATTCCTTGACTCTTCCATTGGATTGAATGACTATTTCCATATCATCATCCAAACACAATGTAAAAATATACTTAGAGTGTGGATCAATGCACTCAACTACATGAACATTGGGATTGTCAACATCTTCAACACCAATGACACTAGAGTCAACTAAATATGTATCATCAATGTCCTTGGTTGACTCCAGTATCTCTTTTACAACATCGACATCTTTAAATTTTTGTTGGTTAGAGTGTTGGTGTTCTACTTTAGACCCTTCCATTGGCACCTTAATTTCTATCTTTAATGCACACAGCTCCTGGCTACTATCATAATATTAACATGTCAACTAGTTGACTCACGTGAGCCTCCAAGTTGTGAATAGTTGCATCTTGCCTTTGTATCCGCAGTTGTGTCTCATTATTTTTTTCCACAAGGAATCTTAGCATATCTTTGATCTCTTTCAGGTTGTCATCCCCGGGTTCTTTGTTCATGTTAACCTCACAAAAAAAAAGTAGAACCATCATAGTAAGGGGTTGGGGAAGGATAAGAAATATAAGCACAACCATGAAAGTGACCATCTTAACCACCACACATATCACACACATTCCACACATAATATTGAGTTGGTGCACATAACTCGCTTTCGGGAATATTTTGATGATTTTGCCATGGGTGGTTTCCTCCACAATATACATAAAGAGGATCAAAAGTAAAAGTACCAATATCAAAACACTCATAATTTCAAGATGCCATTTTTTTCAAATCAACAAGTAAAACAAAAATAAAATTAAAAAATCAAATACTAGAAACAAAATAAAAGTTCAAAATCACTACGTCAAGGCTTTGTTATTCCTAAACCTACCTTTAATCTTGTCGTATTGATTCCTCGTATATGTTAGGAGTGATGTTGTTCAACAACTACCTAAATATGTACCATTTCCCAAGAAATACATAATAAATAGGCACAATCAATTGATGGCCATTCAATCAACAAAAATAAGCACGTAGTTGAACAAGTAAAGAAATTCAAAGGTTAAATTATACTTAAACTTAACAAGAATTCATCCTCCAAAAGGTTCCATCAAAACCCTAAATAGTAAAGTAGCTACTCAGAGTAGTATGCTAAAATACAATACTAAAATTCATAACCAACAACAGAAAACAGAAAGAAAAAAGGAAAAACTTGTGGTTGAATCTTCCTCTTTGCTCCTAGTGTATTCTTGCCTCCAGAGATGTTGTGTAACCCTGCAGTAGTGTATCCTCCTCTAAAATTAGAATTTAAAAAAACATGTTTAGCGTGTATTTATATGACCTAGGTAGGGTGGAGGTCTGTCCAATACAATCCAATCTCGGATAGGAGAGCTGGAATCCGCGTCTGCCTTCGTGCGTCGCGCACCCATGGACGTGGACTTAGCTTTTGCAATTTTCCAGTTCACGATGCGATCCGTGCCTTCACTTCACTTCGCTATTTTGTGCCTTCATTTTTCTCTTTTTCGCGTCCGTTTTCGTGCCACGCACGAGATTGGATGAGCTCCCAATTCTTTTCCTTTCTTCCTTTTTGTGTCAAATTGTCATCTTTTGATCTGTTAACATCCAAACTCGTTCCTACACATAAAAAGTACATAATGAGCAAATTTAACTTTAAAAATCACGTAATCTCCCGCGACTCACACAAGAAATTAATATGCAAATATACTCAAAAATATGCACTTTTTATCATTTATCACCTGAAATTATAGTGTAGAAAATAAAATCTTAAAGAAGCACAACAGGCAAATCATTTAGTTACTTTGTTGATCGAGTGATTTAATTGTTCATCTGAAGATAATACGTGGATGGATTTACGAACTCTGAGACCTCAATTTCCTCAGTTTAGTCATTAACGACAGGGATTGTTTGATAACTAGAGTAGTTGTTTTACATCTGATTTGTATCCAGGCCTGGGTGTCTTTTGTCAAAGATGATGAGGGGAAAATTAAGGTCTCGTTTTTTTTTAAAGATTAAGACGTCTGAATCTGAATATACATCTGAATATTATGATGTGTATTAAGATCTGAATATTAAATTATTAAGACTATTTGATTATTAACATCTGAATGTATAACTTTATCGTTATTTGAAAATAAATAAACATAAAATTCAAATAAAATACTAATTAATCTAACGGTAATGGCTAACGGTAGTGCTTGTGAATGTCGATTAGAAGCAGTGATTGGTGGTAGATTTAGTTGATGGTTGTAGTTCAGGGTAGTAGCTAGTGGTAATTAGTAGTGGTGGAGATTATGATTGAGGATGGTGGTGGTGATGGGTGATAGTTAATAATGTGTCACGACCCCAAACCCGGTCGTGATGGCGCCCAACCCAACGGCTAGGCAAGCCCAACCAAATATACTCTCAACCCGAGCTTAGAGCTCAAAAATCATTTTTTTTAAGTCATTAATAGTGAAGGAAACCAAAATAAACTGATAGTTATAAAAATATCCCGAAATCTCCCAAAG
>MU784724.1:3735-14031 GCA_026770625.1 Nicotiana glauca
TTTTACAATTTGAATTAATTTAGGAATTTAGTTTAGGTTTTTAATTAATTAAAGAAAGAAAAGAACAACAAAAAGAAGAGGGAAATGAAAAAGCTTGGTCTTAAATTCAAATTGGCCAAGCATTTGAAAATCCCAAAATATTTTCCCCCCAAAACCTTCTCCAAAATATTTTCTCCCCAAAATATTTTCCCCCCAAAACTACTCCCCACCCCATCACTATAAATACACACAATACACAATACAAAAGGGGGGACCACCATTTTTAGCTCCAAAATCACCCTTTAAACCACCTTGAAGCAGCACAAAATGTCACCCTAAGAACACCCCTAAAATCAGCTCCAAATAGGCCCTTTCCCCCCGGTTTCATGCATGTAACAGCAGCGTTGGGAGTTGAGTCAAGTTCTCCATACCGGATTCTGATTGAGATCTACGCGAGGTTTTTCTGTTCGAGCTCCGGTGGCGGTTTTGGTTTTTGAGCAATTCTCAAAACAATCTTTTATTTGCTCTGTAAACCAAGTGAAGCTATATATATTGAAAGTTGCAGTTATTTAAGGCTAGTTCTTCGTTTGAGCTAACGAAAGAGTAGTGCCCTTATCAGACTATTTCAGGTAATTCTTTACAGTTATTTTTCAATGTATTGTAAGATTTGAACAATTTTCTAAAGCCTCTCTGTTCATAGACTTCAATGCTATTTTGATATATTTTTTTTAGATCCTTATGGTTTATTATTTTGCTGGTGAATTTCGTATTATAAAGGTTTGCCTTTGAAAAATTGCAAAAAGGTTATTAGTAGGAATTTGATGTTGTTTCTAAGTTCAGTGCTGTAACATTGTGGCATCAGTGAAAGATTCTATTTTTTTTGGCAATGAGAGTATTGCATTTCCTAGTCTAGGGTAAGGATGGAAGAAGCAATATTATCCTCCTTTATAGTTGTTAATATAAGGTGCAAGGCTTTACGTCTCCTATGCAAAATCATAGGTCTATATGGAGATTGCAGCCTTTAGCCTGGACAATAATTTCAAAAGTAGTTTAAGAAATAATCATGAACATCCCTAGTTTGGTTTAGTGGAGTATAACCCCTTTGAAATAATTTGAGGTGCGCCGCGCCGAATAAAATTCACGAATTGCGTGGCCCTCTGTAATTACTTCATTAAAATACTTAGATTCGAGGCGTGCCATCCAGCAAATTTTCATGGCCCTCGCAAAGTTAAAACGCCATAATATAAAATTGCGTTTCGAATTAGGTAGTGGGTTCAAGCTAAAAGGGTGTTCCTGTTGTTTGAATTCGAACTTGAATTCGGGGCCCGAATTTATATTTGTAAATTAATTGGCTTTTTTAGAGACAAATAACAAAATAGAAAATTTTAGTTTGCTTTAAGTTGGCTTTCTAATAATAAAAAATGAGACGAGCCTCGCCAAATCAAATACGCAATTGCGGGGCCCTCATTAATTATTTATTAAAATACTTAGTAATCGGGATAAGCCGTTAATCGAATTTCACGGCCTTCCCAAAAGATAACAACACGTTAGCCGTTTTAGGCGCGATTTTTAATAATATTACTTTACTAATACGGGTGTGCATTTCATGCAACCCAAATCCAAATCCGAAAACATCGAATGAGAATATGTCAAGGATCCGGGTGCATTTCATGTGACGTGATCCAAAAACATGTCCTTAAACGACGTTCACTTTCTTAAATAAATAAACAATTTGAAAAAAAACGGTAATTAATTCTAAAAATGCACAAATAGGATAATATGTATTAAAATCAAGTATTTTAGCCAAATATGATAGTTGAGCGACCGTGCTAGAACCACGAAACTCGGGAATGCCTAACACCTTCTCCCGGGTTAACAGAATTCCTTACTCGGATTTCTGGTTCGCGATTGTTAAACAGAGTCAAACCCTTCCTCGATTCGGGATTCAAAACGGTGACTTGGGACACCATAAATCTCCCAAGTGGCGACTCTGAATCTCTTAATAATGAATCCCGTTTTGATTGTCCTTTAAGTGGAAAAACTCCTTTTATTACACCCTTCTCCGGGGTGTAGTAAAGCGTAAAAAGGAGGCGTGACAATAAGTATTTAATATCTCTATTATAACCTCAGTTTTTTATATTGATTCTTAAAAGCTTCAGGGAGTTGGTCTATTGATTGTCTTGGGTACCGTGTTCGGAATTAGACAGGATTAAGTCTATGTTAGTAATGGTATTCTCCTGAAGTCATATTGGAAATGGGATGGGTTCAATGTTGAGCTGCGTCTTACATTTTTGTTGTTGAATCCACATTGTCAATTCCATTTTTGAAGTCACGTTGATATTTTGGTTAGAGGTCATGGATGCTGTTATAGTTTAAATGATGAAACAAAATGTGGATGAGCTTCATAACGTCATGTATGGCATCTCTGTCGTAGAATGTGATTTGGTATCGAAAATGCATTTCATATCTATTTAAGATTATATAAAAAAAACAATCAGTACTTGTTTGGCCTTAGGGGTTCTCGTGAAGAACTAATTTGTCTCAAATATTTGCCATGAATCCCATAGCTGGGCCTTTGCCATCGGCCCAATAGCGTCTAAAGCCTCTCAGCGGAGGCAGTCTAGTTTTGGGCTCAAGCCCAATTTCCTTAATGGCATGGCCCCGTTTTGATTTCATAACTTTGATACAACAAATAACAAATATTTGTAGCAAGCCTTTACGGCCGATTAAAACACGATTGTGATTGCGTATACGTTCGCGTAACATGATCACAATTCTAAATATCAATTTGGAGTATGCGTTCGCGCAACTTCGATCAAACTTTTCTTAATAATAAAAGAGGTTTTCGCGGGCGATTAATTAGTTTTTATGGCCTTCGTATTAGCTTTATAACCTAGATAATAAAAATGACTAATAATTTGCAGAATAACCTTTAGGGTCGTTTTAAAATACTATCATGATTGTGTATACGTTCGTGTAACATAATTACGGTTCTAAAAACAAAACCGGAGTATGCGTTCGCGCAACTTCGGCCCAAATCTTCTTAATAATAATAAAGCGTTATTAATTGTAGACACGTTCGCGTGACATGATTTTTGACGCGCCAAACGAGCAGGTATACGTACGCGTAACCCGTTTCAAGATAATTTTTCTCAATCAAAAGCGATAAAAGAGGTAAATGCACATAGGTTCTAAAATCAGTAATTAAATACTTTAATAAGCCAAGTATGATCAAAGCGACCATGCTAGAACCACGGAACTCGGGAGTGCCAAACACCTTCTCCCAGGTTAACAAAATTCCTTACCCGGATTTCTGATTCACAGACTGTATACAGAGTCAAACCTTTTTCTCGATTCGGGATTTGAACCGGTGACCTGGGACACCATAAATCTCCCAATTGGCGACTCTGATTTTCAATTAGATAATCCCGTTTGGATTGTCACTTTAAGTTGGAAAAAATTCCCTTTATTATACCCTTCTGGGAGTGTAGTAAGAAAAAGGAGGTGTGACAAATGTGACTTGGTCCGTCCTGATTCATGTTTTTACCGTGTATTTGACTGAGATGCGTTTGTTATCAACATGATTTGGGCTTATTGTCATATTTTGGGCTTCATGCCGACTACTTGAATCCTTCGTGGACTTTTATCACCGTTTCCTCACTATTTTGATATATTACTTGAACTCAGTCCTATTGATTAATACTGTTTTACAAACTCAGGCACTTTTTTGAGATTTAAATGATATTTCCAATGTTGTTTGGGTTGAGCACTACTGTTTTACTGATGCTCGAGGGGGCTTGTGATGATATCTGGACTGAGTGAGGACGAGGGCCATATGTGAGGATATGCTGAGTGATATGAGATGCTTTATATGCCACGAGGTGGCTTGAGTGATGGGAGGCTGAGTGATGTAAGGTCGAGTGATGTAAGGCCGAGTGCCGAGTGATGATACCACGAGGTAGCTTGATATAGCGCTTGAGCCTTAAGGGGACCATCCGGAGTCTGCACACCTACAGTGAGCGCGGGTACCCATATGATCGGAAAGTGAGCCCGTGGGGATGATACTATGATGAGTGACTAATACTGAGCCCGAGAGGCTGATACTATTCTGAGTGATTGATACTGGGCCCGAGGGGCAGATTACTACTCACTATTTACTTGTTGTTTTACCTGATTTACCTATTTTAAAAAGGGGATTTCATTTGATTCTTCACGGTTTTACTGCTTAAGTGGTTTACTGCCTGATATAGAATTGCCTTGTGCCTTTATGTGTTTTCGTGCTTTCAGTCATTATTTATCATTATTACTCACTGGGTCGGAGTACTCACATTACTCCCTGCACTATGTGTGCAGATTCAGGCATAGCAGAGTCCGCACCTGAGCGTTGATTCCTTCCAGACCAGGCAGTGATTTGGAGTTACAAGGTAGCTGTTGACGTCCGCAGCCCCTTGTCTCCCCTATCCTCTATACTTTATGTTTTCCTCAGACTATTGTATCAGATTTCATACTTTGTAGACTTATAAAAAACTCTGTAGTAGCTCATGACTTGTGACACCCCAGTTTGGGTTGTGTCGGGATGGTTTCCCTGGTTATTATCATTGTTTCCGCATTTATGGCTATCTTAAACATGTTTTAGATTTGTTAATGTTAATTAATTGTTTAAAAAGAGGTGTTTGCGTTGTTCTGGCTGGCCTTGTCTTCACGAGAGGCGCCATCACGGCCGGGTTCGGGAATTGGGTCGTGACACAAAACTAGTTGTATCATTAGACTCAATAAATTATTGTTAACATGAATAGTTTGTCTAAAGTATGAGTTATATATCCTGGATCAGATGTTACTCAGTACAAAGCAGATAGAGGAGATAATTAATCAGCTCTGTACTTAACTTCTATGTTTCATCAAGGGCGATAGGAAGCCTGCGCTCTTCATTGTATAATCAAGGATATATGTTCCTCAGCAGGATGTAATATATGAGGACATGGAACCTGGATAAATGCTAACAAGGTTAAATTTAAGAAACGACTAAAGCCTAAATATCATGCCATGTGACATGTAGGTTTTACAGCTAAAAAGATGGCTCTGACATTGAGATTGAGACAAACTAGATTCAGGTTGCAGTTCAATGGAAGGTTTAGAAGAATCAAATTTAGGAAGTGAAGCATTTGAGGAATAGATCCACATATACCCAATAAAAATTTGATATAAATCTGAATATGTAGGCAATAAAACATTCTGATTACAGAGCAAACATAAAATATATGCTAAATGCATTCAAACACATAGTTCT
The DNA here is from genome assembly GCA_026770625.1 of Nicotiana glauca. Classification (NCBI taxonomy): domain Eukaryota; kingdom Viridiplantae; phylum Streptophyta; class Magnoliopsida; order Solanales; family Solanaceae; genus Nicotiana; species Nicotiana glauca. Next base: position 9,002 of record MU784724.1, read on the forward strand.
GTTGATATTCCTCTTGAGAATTGTTTTCTTTTAATTCCATTCTCTGTCTCTGGATAAGTTAGGTGTCACAGTAACTTAGAACAGTTTATGTGAAATCCTTAAGGCTGGATATCATGAACAACAACTTAACTATATGGACAATTCTATTGCCGCCTGAAGGAACTAGTGTATGACACAATTCAGGCAATCTCCTTTGTCATATGTGTACGGTGAAATCGAAAAGTCGAATTTCTTGTCATCGATGCACCTCAGAAGATAATCTCGAAGGCTCGAGGCTACAAGGCTACCGTCGAGTTTCCATGAATGAAAGAGGTTCGTCGATGCTCGACCTTGAGACAGTGTTGACCATGGTTATAGTAGAAATGGGGAGTTCTCAAGGCACACGGTTAGGACTGACAAAGTCTAGTGGACTACCCTAAACCTGAATCAGGGTGTCATCTAGCTGTCCCATCTCTACATCTTTGTCATTAATGTATTTTGTACTATGTTGGGATTCCTCTCATATATAAAGGGGATCCTTGTCATTTTATAAGGTTCGGTTGCTACATGCAAAATAAACGAGAACATTTTCTCTGCTCTCTAATATATTCTCTTGATATTATTGTTTCCATTTATTATCTTCATTATTGTTCATCTTTTATTACTTATAATTAGCCATAATGAGCCTTCGTTGATTTTATTATAACTATTAGTCATGCTTCGATCACCTTCGATAGCTCACAGTCGAGCTCCGTAATCGACCTCGAGACCCCCGAATCGACAAGCTCGAGGCCCCGATTATTAACCTATCGGTTTGGCTATCACCTTACCCCTTACTCTTATCTCGTTTCTAAATCTCACACATAGCATCAACTGCTTAACAACTAGCGTAAAAATAGATCACGTATTTTTAGAGCCCCATAATCAAATTTAATTGTTATTACCATTTTCACGGTAAACAATTTGGTGCCCACCGTGGGGCTAAAAATAATAGTGATTATTTTCTTGTCGATTTCATTACACAAAGCAAGTTATATTTCACACCTTTTCTTGTCCAAGATCTTCGATTTCAGGTCAAAATGCCTATCTCAATAAATGGAGGTGAAAATGACAATCTTGAGAACTACGGAGAGAATGATGTGGTTGCTCCTGCTCCTGCTCCTGCTCCTGCTCCTGCTCCTGCTCCAGGTGTTGGTGTGCCACCACGAAACCTTGAGAATGCACCAGGATCAATCCAAGTGGACGTAGGTTCACGCGACGCCCAACAGGTCAATATAAGCTCACACACCAACAAGAGTGTGCACCAAAGAGATCAACAGGAAGCTCAGAAAAACCCACTAGGGAAGAACGGGAGGTTAGCCTTCATGTTATTTTTAAAATGTTTCAGGAAAAAAGGCTGTCTATTTCTCAGCTGCAAAGTCACCAGAAAACTCCTAGCACGGTAGCACCGGGGACATCTCTCCCGGCCGAACAGGTACCGGAGAGATCGAGCAATAACGGGTCGATAGCTGATACTGTCATCGTAAAGATGCTCGAGGACCTCACCAGAAGGATCGAATCGGGCGAGAAAATGATAGAAGCCAACGATAACAAGGTCGAGACTTACATCTCCAGGGTCGACCAAATTCCAGGAGTGCCCCCGATCTTGACAGGTGTGGACTCAAAGAAGTTTGTACATAAGCCGTTCCCATAGGAACCGGCCCTGAAACCCATTCCAAAGAAGTTCAGAAGGCTAGACCTTCCAAAATATAATGGTACCTCGGATCCTAATGAGCATGTTAGCGTTTACACCTGCGCAGTAAAGGGCAATGACCTGAAGGACGATGAGATCGAGTCCGTCCTGCTGAAAAGTTTAGAGAAACACTTTCTAAGTGGCAATGATGTGGTATAATAACCTGGACCCAAACTCTATAGACTCATTTGCCATGCTGGCAGATTCCTTCATAAAGGCGCATGCCGGGGCCATCAAGGTGGCCACAAGGAAATCTGACGTCTTCAAAATCAAGCAATGGGAGAACGAGATACTGCGAGAATTTGTATCTCGCTTTCAAATAGAACGAATGAAACTACCACCGGTCTCTGACGATTGGGCGGCACAGGCCTTCACTCAAGACCTGAATGAGCAAAGCTCGGTGGCTTCGAAGCAGCTGAAAGAGAATCTGGTCGAATATCCCTCCATGACCTGGTCGGATGTCCAACACCGATACCAGTCGAAGATCAGGGTCGAAGATGACCAGTTAGGCGCCCCTTCGGGATCAGTACACCCAAGAAGGCTCCTGATGAAGGAGCCAAAGCCAAACAAAGAAAGATATCATCCATACACCAAATATAGGAGAAACACCCCGAGGCGCAACCCACCTCGTAACGATCGAAGGATAGATCAAGGACAGAATCCTCAAGGATTCATCAACAGAGCCGGGTTCGATAGGAACATAGGGCCAACAGAGGCACCTTGCTTATTAGAATACAACTTCTATGTCGGTGTGTCGGACATCATGTTCGCCATCAGTAAAATCAGAGACGCCAGGTGGCCCAGGCCTGTACGATCAGGTCCTTCACAAAGGAATCACAACTTAGTGTGTGAATTTCACAACACGCACGGCCACAGGACTGAGGATTGCCACCAGCTCCGAGAAGAAGTACCCAGACTACTCAATAAAAGTCACCTCCGAGAATTCTTAAGCGACCGGGCCAAAAATTAGTTCTGGGAAAGAGACGCGACTAAGAAGAACGAAACGAATGCGCCGCAACATGTCATCCATATGATCTTGGGAGGCATAGATGCCCCACAGGAACTCGTGATGAGAAGGACAAAAATATCCATCACCAGAGAAAAATGAACCCGGGGGTACATACCCGAGGATGCCCTCACATTCAGCGAAGAGGACACTGAAACCTTGTCTCAACCTCACAATGACGCACTGGTAATCTCTTTTTTCGTAACTACATTTCAAATAAAATGTGTACTAGTGGATCCAGGTAGCTCGGCCAACATTATCTGGTCGAGGGTAATAGAGCAGCTCGGACTGCTAGATCGAATCGTGCCCACTACTCGAGTCCTCAACGGATTCAAGATGGCGAGTGAAATAATGAAAGGAGAAATTACCCTCCCATTCAACGTGGCCAGCATAACCTAAAATGTCAAATTCCATGTCATTGAAGGAGACATGAGGTACAACGCTTGTTTGGGAGGCCGTGGATACACTGCATGAGAGCAGTACCATCCACCCTCCACCAAATGCTGAAATTCTCGATGAAGGATGGGATTGAAACCATCTACGGGGAACAGTTTGCGGCAAGAGAAATGTTTGTGGTACATGATATGGCACCGGCACCAATACCTCCACCCATAAAGGAGCCAAAAGGCAATCAACTACATCTTCAGTTAAGCCCGATTAAACAAAGCAGAGGACCTACTGCGTCCTCATCACAAGCGACTAGGACATGTCGAACTCGAAACATCACCGACACATCCCACACTAAGGTATAACCCTCCCCCTTTTCAATTTATACTTCATGCTAACCTTTATGCAAGCGCCCGACCAAAGCAGTCAAAACGCTAACCCAACTCGAAGACCTTAAGGAAATCATTTGTTGCACTCTTTTCCTTCGGCCGAGTTTTTATCCCGAAAAGGGTTTTACCGGTAAGTTTTTAAACGAGGCAACATCCACATGCTACCTAAGGAAGACTCAAAAAGTATTCGAGGCTTCTTTTGCAATCAACCTCGAACACTGTGGGGCATCCCCCGGAAGGCCACCCACTCGGAAAAGCCAAGAAACGCCAAACGGGGGCCCAATAGAAAAATGATGTATCGGGCCAAACGGTCGAACGAATCTGAATGTGGACCTTAGTTGTGCATGATTCATGCTGTCTATGTGCATTATTTGTGGAGGTATACCTGAGCCTTCTACTTGCTTCTATATTTTCCCCTTAAATGCAGTCCTATATGTTCTTGTTTATCGCTAAGTATTTTGCCTTTAAACCTGAGGGTCTGCCTATAACCTCCTGCTTATAGGATAGGAGTCCTAAATTCCTGCGGGATTGATAGGAAGGGACGAGTAACAACATGCAACAAGGGTCGAGACCAATCCTTGCTTTACTTACCTTCACGGGAAAGAAAAGGGTAGATATGGATATGATGACCGGTGCGCTAATGCCACGCGTAGCCCCTTTTCTAAGGAGTGATTATCGGACATTGTACTGATCTAATCCATATTATAAACAAACCTAGGACACCCCTTTATATTCGCAAATATGCTTAACTCGTAATCCCTTTCAAAAATCTAGCTTTTTCATTAGTTGTTTCAAACACTTGTGTAAGTGAATTTAAATCCCCTACTATCTGAGACATACTTGTTTACTTGCTACTTGTGCAAATTCACAAAAGTTGTCTGGCAGGGAACCACACTAGTGGATCCTGAGGGGTGCCTAACACCTTCCCCTTAGGATAATTTCAAGTCCTTACCCTATCTCTGGTTATCAAACATCATTAGAAATGAACCCTGTAGGTGCCCAAATGCACCTTAAAATCGTTAGGCGACGACTCTTCAGAATTGCAAAACCTCTTTCCCAAAAGGAAAGAGTTGTCCCGACCAAAATGTCATAAATCCCATTTCGCGAGAAAAAGAGGGCGCGACATCACCCCAAAAGTACATGTTATAATATTCCAACTTGTCGACTTTCGACGAAACTTATTTTCTACAATCCATTTAGCTTCTAAGCCTTCCAACCCTCTTGGTACTTGGCATTCATGATTTTAAATATTTATAACCTCCATGGTAATATGATTAAGTTACTTTATAAGTTTTTCAAAGAAGATTTTATTTTTGAGCTTACACCAATTGACTTACGATGTACTCTTACATACGAAAACATGAGGTGTAACAAATGTTTTCCCTATCAAGAGAAGGAAAATATTTTTCAAAACTTTTTTTTAACCTTCACCACAATAAATCCCATCCCTACCAAGTACCAACCTCCACAAACACACCCCCACACCCCCACCTACCGATCTCACCACCGCCCACCCTACCCCACCTAACCCCAACCC
>MU784724.1:14433-31914 GCA_026770625.1 Nicotiana glauca
ATATTTTTAATAGGTTTTTTTATGTTATAGATAATTTTTTTCATTCAATCAATTGAGTATTTTCTTTTCATGATATAAAAAGTACTTTTTCATTTTAACAAAAAAAATACTTTCTTTTCATGATGTGAAAAAAGTATTTTCTTTCATTTCAACAAAATGATGAAGTAAAAAGTATTTTCTTTCATTTCAACAAAAAGAGTATTTTATTTTCACAATGTACAAAAAGTATTCTTTCATTTCAACAAAATGAGTATTTTCTATTCATGATGTAGAAAATATAATTTCTTTCATTTCAACAAAGTATTTTTTTTTTAACAAAATGTGTATTTTCTTTTCATGATGTAGAAAAAGTATTTTCTTTCATCTCAATAAATTGAGTACTTTATTTTCATATTGTAGAAAGAGTACTTTTTTTCCAACCAAAATAAAAAGTATTTATTTTTAGATATGGAGCATAAATTTCAACGTTGTTTTTGTATTAAAAAAAAGTAAAGCATCACATTAGTTCCTTTGAGTGAATTAAATTCTGTAAGAAAATAGAGTCCTGAAAACGTTGAATATTTGGAAGTGGGGAAGGAGGAGGAGGAGCAGGGAAACATGTGGACTTGGGGGAAGCGGGAGAGGGCGTGAGGAGAGTACCATAAAAAAATATTTTCTACTCTCTAACCAAACATTAAAAAATATTTTCCGAAAAAAGTTTTTCACTCATCAATCACACAAGAAAAAATAAGTGATAAACCCGCTCATTTTTCTTAAAAAATAACATTTTCCTTCGTATCAAACACACCCTATATCTTGTTATCTGTCAAAAAAATTAGGAAGTGAGAGAGGTAATAGGATCCCAACAGCCCTAATGAAATAACATAAAAGTTCAGGTCACACATTTACTAGGGTAACGAACTGCTCCTCAAGTATTAAAGAATGCACCATATATGGACAAAATTATCCCACATTCCCATCAAGATATATGAAATATTTTCTCTTCTAACCAATGATTAAAAGATGCCTAAGTTTCTTTAATCATGTTGCAGTTATCTTTAATGTATTTAAGATTTTAGCATTTGAAACACCGACTATTTTTCTTTCTTGTCTTTTTTCCTAAAAAACAAAGCCTAAGTCTATTTACAGTTTTTTTTTTGTTTGAAATGGTAATAAACCCCAACTTTTTACTTAAGCACCTAAATATGCTATCCCAAAACTATCAAATAGGCATCTCTACCCGTTGGCCCAAGAACAGTTGAAGTTTTGAAGAATGACAAAAGAACTCAGTCATAGACCAGGTCCATCTTGTGAAACACACTCATGTTTAACCTATATATGTGCGATGCACGTGAAGGAGATAAGTTCTACTGATAAAGCAGCAATATCTCTTGATCTGATCGAAAAGGTTGCATGTTAGATAAGGAGAGAAAGTCTCTTTATATGAAGAGAACACAATCCAGGATAAAGATAGTTTTAGATTTTGATATCATTAAGAACTCTTCTGCAATAGAAGAGCAACAATTCAGTCCAAATCAAACTCTGATTACTAACCTATTAAATAATAGTGATTGTTCTCTTTTACAGGGATTACACATATGCTGAAGTTAAACTGAATTGAAAGCAAAAGAACAAGGCCATTTTGCAAGCAATTTATGTGAGATTTGAGTGTGCACTCCTGAAGCTACTTGAGCGAGATAGAAGAATCAGTTCCATTGTGTATTTCTTTTATTCTAGTTCAATTGTAGTAGGTGGTTTAAAGTTGTACCTTTAATATTTTATAGAAGCAATTGTATTATGTACTTAGAGTGTTCAAGTTATAGCTAACTTGAAGTTATCGCAACAGTTGAGGCTGTGTGCCACAATGGGATTAGAGTTAATCCTTAGGTTTACAAAGAGTTTTTGTAAATGCTGTTTTGGCTCAGTGATTTTAGTGAAAGTTTGGAAAAATCCTACTGAGAAGTAGGTCGTGGTTTCTTTTACCTTTTGAGCCAGGTGTTTTCCATGTAAAAATCTCTGCGTTCTTTACTTTCAGTATTTATTAGTCCGCAAACAGTAGTAATCGAAACACCTAGAAGAACCAGGTTCTTCTATAGAGTAGTTAAGTGAAAATTGGGTACCACACAAATCACCCCCCTCTTGTGTGGCATTGACGCTTAAAACATCAATTGGTATCAGAGCAGATTATCCTTGAAGAGGCTAACACCTTAGGAGAAGATCAAGATGAGTGCACCACCTGGAAATTGGGAAGAGCAATCCACTGCTAGGCCTCCACTCTTCAATGGTTAGTACTGTTCCTGGTGGAAGAACAGGATGAGAGATGATATCATAGTAGAGGACTATGAACTTTTGGGACATAGTCACTGATGGTCCTTTGGCAAAACAAAAAATAATGAGGAATGAGTGAATGTGCCAAAGACAAGAGCTGACTGCACCGCTGAAGATTTGAAGAAATGGGAGAATAATGCCAAGGCCAAGAAATGGCTTGTGTGTGGACTGGGTCCAGACGAGTACAACATGATTCAAGTTGTACTACTGCAAAGGAAATATGGGACACTTTACAAGTGGCTCATAAAGGAACTCCTCAAGTAAAGAGATCAAGAGGAACACTGCTATACTCTCAATATAAGAACTTCTGTAAGAAGGAATGAGAATCTATCCAGGAGATGTACACAAGGTTCACAACACTAACAAATGAACTTAAATCTCTTGGTAGAATTATACTTCAAGAAGACAAGGTTGAGAAAATCTTGACAAGAGTCTTACCAGTGACTTAGGAAAGAAAAATCATTGCTATTCAGGAATCAAAGAACATTGCTACCCTCAAGCTGGATGAACTTATTGGAAACCTCACTTCTTATGAACTAAGAAGGCAAACCATGAAAATGAATGCACCAACGAAGGAAAGAAGTCTGGCTCTCAGAATAACTAAAGGTACAGATCTGGAGGATGACGAAGTAGCTATGATCACTAGAGATTTCAAAAAGTACCTGAAGAGAGGAAAGGGTTCTTCAAGAGGTACAGCCTTCAATAAACCTAAGGCTCCTGAGAAACAAACCAATGAGGGCTGCTACAAATGTGGTAAGACTGATTACATAATCAAAAACTGTCGTAAATGGGAAATTGAGTGGAAGAAGGAAAGGGATGAACGAAGGAATAGGAATAAGGAACAGGTTCAACCCAAAAAGAACAAATGATAAACAAAGGCTATGGTTGCTGCATGGGGAGAAACATCAGATGAAGACTCAGAAGATGAAGCTGGAGATGAACAAGCACTTATAGCTATCGGAGAATCAGATGATGAACAAGAGGTAAGTGTCCTTCATCTCAAAGACAAGATTAAATTCATGTCTAAACAAAGGTTGTCTGAACTATTGCTAGACTTCATTGATGAGTCTAAGATAATTAACAATGAGAAAAGGAACTGTCTAGGGAATGTGTAATCCTAAAATCCAAGTGGATGAATCTAGAATCTAGGGCTAATGAGAGTGACAGTAAAAATGCTGAGTTGAAGAACCAAGTTCTTGAACTTGACACCAGTGTCCTAGAACTTGGGTCTGAGAACTTAAAATTGAAACTAGGAACAGGTAAGAAGAAAGCTGATCACACTCATCTCACTCTAGAAGAAAACTTAGGAAAAATGAAGGATGAGATGTACATGAAGGATGAGCAGATAAAAGTCTTAAAAGAAGATCTAGGGAAGCTAAAACATGAAGTAGACAGAACTTGCAAATGGAACAAGGCTTGTGGTGTACTTTCCTGCCTACAAGAACATCAAAGTAGCAACAAAAGAGGACTTGGCTATGGGACTCAAACACCTAAGTGGGATCATGAAAGCAAGTACCTCACTCTTCCTGCGAACAAAATCTACATACACTGTGGCAAGACTGGCCATTACAAAAATGAACGTAATGCAAAAGAAAAGGCAAGTCAAAAGAAAAAAGCTTTTGTTCAAGAGAAAAATAGGCTGCCTGGATGGGCTAAAAGGAATTTGATTTATCCCTTTGCCTATAGAAAGAGACCCAAACTAGTTTGGGTTCCTAAGACTAACCCTTGATTTCTTTTTGTGGGCTCAAGTGAAGGGAAGTAGCCAGATATGGTACATGGATAGTGGCTGCTCAAAACACATGACTGGAAGCAAGAACCGATTCCTTTCACTTGAGGACCTAAGGGAGGTAATGTCTCCTTTGGAAATGGGAAGAAAGGTAAGATTATTGGGGTTGGAAAGGTAGGTAAGACAGACTCACACTTCATTGAGAATGTCTACTTGATAGATGGCTTGAAATACAGTCTGATCAGTGTATCACAACTGTGTGACAGAGGTAACCTTGTAGCATTAACCTCTACAAAATGCTTTGTGATTAACCTTACCACTGACAAGATTGTTTTGCAGGGAAAAAGAGTGAACAATATTTACATTGTAGATTTGTCTACTCTTTTAGAAAATGAACTTACATGACTAAGTGTGTTGGATAATGATCCCCTCCTATGGAACAAATGACTTGGTCATGCTAGTCTGAATCAGCTAAACAAATTAGTCTCTAAGGACTTGGTGATAGGGCTACCTAACATCAAGTTTAAGGAAGACAAAATTTGTGAGGCTTGTGCAAGGAGGAAGCAGGTAAGATCATCCTTCAAAAACAAGAAAATGGTAAGCACAACTAAGTCATTGGAACTGGTTCATATGGATCTATGTGGTCCAATGAGAACCTTGAGTAGAGGTGGAAAGAAATATGTGATGGTGGTAGTTGATGATTATTCTAGGTTTACCTAGGTACTATTCCTAACATCTAAAGATAAAGCATTTGACATGTTTATTGCTTTTGTTAGGAAAACTAAGAAACAACTAGGTAATCAACTTGCATCCATAAGGTCTGATCATGGAACTGAATTTGAAAACACTAAGTTTGCTGAATTTTGTGATGAACATGGTATAGATCATAACTTCTCTGCCCCTAGGACTCCTCAACAAAATGGATTAGTTGAAAGAAATAACAGGACCCTTGAAGACATGGCTAGGACTATGCTTCTTTCCAGTAAACTGCCCCATAGCTTCTGGGCAGAGGCTGTAAATATTGCTTGTTACATTATCAATAGATGCATAACTAGACCTCTTGTAGAGAATACTCCCTATAAGTTACTTAAAGAGAGAAAACCAAATATATCCCATCTTAGGGCTTTTGGATGCAAGTGCTTTGTGCACAATAATGGAAAAGACTCCCTAGGTAAGTTTGATACCAGAAGTGATGAGGAAGTATTCTTGGGATATTCTTCACATAGTAAAGCATATAAAGTATTCAATAAAAGAACCTTGTATGTAGAAGAAAGTGTGCATGTTGTGTTTGATGAAACTAACATTCTTTCTGAGAGACAGAAACATGAAGATAAAGCCATTGGATTGGTAAAGGATTTGACTGAATTCTCAGCATAGGCTAAAGAGGCAGCAAAAGAAGGAATAGGTGATGGAACAGGTTCTTCCATCCAGGGCAACCTGATAGAGGGAACTGATCAAAGAGGAATTGAAACTAATCCTCTAAAGGAATGTTCAGGATCTTGTTCCTCAGCAACAGAACATGGGAGAAATATCTAGCAGAAACCAGATGGTTGTGAAATCTCACAAGTATCAAAGTTCTCATCCCATTAAAGAATCTGTGTGCTTTTGATGCCTTTCTATCTCTTATTAAACCTAAAAATGTTGTTGAGGCTTTACAGGATACAGACTAGGTGAATGCAATGCAAGATGAACTCAATCAATTCGAAAGAAGTCAAGTTTGGCATCTAGTTCCAAGACCCAAGAACAGATCAGTTATTGGTACAAAATGGGTCTTCAGAAACAAACTTGATGAAGATGGAACAGTTACAAGAAACAAAGCAAGATTGGTGGTCCAAGGTTACAGCCAAGAGGAAGGTATAGATTATGATGACACTTTTGCTCCAGTTGCAAGACTAGAGGCAATAAGACTCCTCATAGCCTTTGTAGCATACAAGGAATTTACTCTTCATCATATGGATGTCAAAAGTGCCTTCCTGAATGGCTACCTGAAAGAAGAAGTGTTTGTGAAACAACCTCCAGGGTTTGAGAGCAAGGAATGTCCTGAGCATGTGTACAAATTAGACAAGGCTCTCTATGGACTCAAGCAGGCTCCAAGATCATGATATGAATGACTGTCCAAATTTCTGCTTGAACATGGCTACAAAAGAGGTAAAATTGACAGTACCTTATTCTTATGGAAAAAAGGTAAGGATCTCCTTATGGTACAAATATATGTTGATGACATAATCTTTGGAGCCACCACTGATAAGCTAAGTAAGGACTTTGCAAAACTAATGGGGAGTGAGTTTGAAATGTGTATGATAGGTGAGCTTAACTTCTTCTTAGGCTTACAGATTAAACAAAGTCCTAATGGAACCATGATCCATTAGCAAAAGTATACAAAAGAGCTAATCAAAAAGTTTAAAATGGAAGAATCAAAAGAAATAGACACACCCATTGCAACTGCCACTAAATTAGAAATTGATGAACCTGGTTCATCAGTTTATTAAAAGTTGTATAGGGGTATGATTGTCTCACTCTTGTATCTTACTGCCAGTAGATCTGACATTGTTTTCAGTGTAGGGCTTTGTGCTCGCTTTCAGGCTAATCCAAAAGAGTCTCACTTGACTGATGTCAAGAGGATACTAAGATATTTGAAAGGCACCACTGATCTATGTCTTTGGTATCCTAAAGGTAGTAATTTCAATCTAGTAGGATATGCTGATACTAATTATGCAGGTTTCCTTGTGGATAGGAAAAGCACCTCAGGTATGGCTCACTTTCTTGGTTCATGTATTGTATCATGAGCCACTAAAAAGCAAAATTCAGTGGCCTTATCCACTACTGAGGTTGAATATGTTGTTGTTGCATCTTGTTGTGCTCAACTACTATGGATCAAATAGCAGCTGGTAGATTTTGACATTGAAGTTGGTTGCATTCCTATATCTGTGATAACGATAGTGCTATAAGTATGACAAAGAACCCTTTTCATAATAAGAGGACTAAGCATATAGATGTTAGACACCACTTCTTGAAAGATAACTATGAGAAAGGATTGATCTCCATAGAATTTTGTGCTACTGATAAATAAATTGCTGACATCTTAACTAAAGCACTGAGTAGAGAAAACTTTGAGAGGAACATGTTGGAGTTGGGGATGATTAAGATCACCTAATAGGTCCAGTTCAGAATGCACAATGAAAAAAAATTGAAAAATAAAAAAAAGTTGGCTAGGAATTCTGAACTTATGTAAATATCTAGATTAATTCTTACTCAGCTTCATACTTTAATTAGTATACTTTTGTGACATGTGTTTATATGACTCACTGATCCCTTACAAAATTTTCTCTATTATGGTATTTGAGGCATGTTCAAGAGAGTTCTAAATGAAGAACCTGGTTCATCAGTATGGGTTCATATGACAGCTCAGGTATATTTTCTATACTCTGCACAATTAGAAAGATTAATAATTCAATCATGAGCAGAAGTACTATACTTGTCAAATTCCTAGAAAATTCTATCTGTTAGCATTGAACCAGTTCCGTCCATCTAGAACATTAAACTATAATTTTTGCCTAATATCTAGGGAAGCCAAATAGATCATTCAAAATCTGGAATTTCAGGTTGATTAGACTCCTATTTGAACACTACAAAAGGTTGTCGTTACTCATTAAATATGTTATTCAATTTAAATACACATCAATTCTACAGCCTTCATCATAGCTCCAAACCATCAAAAACTCGTCTTCACTATCACCTGCTCTTTTCTCAAAAATTCCCAAATTCTTTCAAGAAATCAACGATCATGTCTAACCCTCAAAACACCATGGTTCTCCTCTACCACCATCTCCCTCAAATTCATCCTCATCTACTCCCCCCAGTGTATCTCCAAAACCTAGACTACGAAGGCAGAAAATGCTTGCTCGAAAGACTGTAGCATCTAGGGCTTTGAGAAAGGCTTTAAACGAAAGATTGAAAGCAAGCCAAATGAAGGAAAGCCAAGCTCCAAATTATGACTCCAGCTCTGAGTCTGAATCCTATCAATCAGCGACTGATGGGGAAAAACATGGGTCTTCTAACTTTGAGAAGACTCAAGAATCCTCTACTGAGGTAAGTTCATCTATGAATAAAAACTTAGAGACTAGGTTTGTTCTGGTTAGACCAATTAGGGATGTTGAATTGCCTGAGAAACGTAGGAGTGGAGGTAAAAAGAACTATGAAAAAGAAAAAAAGAGAGAGGGTGTCTGTGGTGAAGAAAGGGGAATTGGGAATAGTGTAATACCTGCTATTTATGGGGTTGAACATGAAAGGGTAGAAGTGAGTGGCCTGAAGTTAGGGGGAAGTGGTTCTGGGGAAGCTGTTGAGGGGTTGGTTCATCTAAGCAAACAAAGAGATGAACCTGTTTCATCTACTGAAGACACCTTGGCTGATCTATTAAAAAAGGTCGGGGCAAGCTATGACCCAAGGAAATGCAGAACGCCCCCGACAAAAGCCTCAAATATTCCCAAGCCTTTTAAGAAAAAAAAATATTCATCCCCAGCACCTACTGCCTCTTCAATGCCTAGGGGTAGAGCCACAAGAAGCAGGGTAAAACAGAGTGAAGCTTATCTACAAAAAGCCTTAGAAGCAAGCAAGAAAAAGAAAATGAATAAGGAAAAGGGAAAAATTGCAGAATCCTCAGAGGCTGTTGAGGAAGAGGAGATGGAACTAGTCCATCAAGAAAGGGTTACAACAGTGGAGGTTCCTACCCCCAAGCCCAAAAAGCCCAAGACTTCCTCCAAGAAGTCTTCCTCTATATCTGAGGTTGTTGAACCTTCACTGGCCAAGAGGAAAAGATCTGTAGTGAAAAACAAATATGCAAAAATTTCTGATGATGAAGAATGGAGTGGAGAAGAAGAAGAAAATGAACCTGAGAAGGAGCAGGACAGGTTTGCCATGTTTGGCAGAAGGAAAATTTTAAAGGGAAGACTGTTAAAAGACCTGGTACAACCAGGAATAATTAGGTTGGTGGATGCCTTAGCAGCTCAGGGGTGGAAAGACATGGTCCTTCAGATAGATGGTAGGCTTGCTAGGAATGAGCTTATTGAATTTATGGCAAATGCTAGTTAACAATGGAGTTGTTAGTAGCCTGGTGAAAGGAGTCCAAGTTCGATTTGATGCAGAGAAACTGGGAGATATCCTGGTCATACCCTCTAAAGGGTTTGATGACTATACTAGGCAAAGGTGGCCATTCCTGGACTCCCTCCCTACTGACCTTGAAATCACAAAGAGGTTTTGTGATTCAAAAGAGGTAAATGAAGCCAGGGTTGTGCAGAAAAGTGAGATGAGCCCTGAGCACAAGGTTGTGTTTGAATTTGTCAATAAGTGCTTATTGCCCAGACAAGAGAGAAGTCACACTGCTAACTATATGGATCTGGTTCTTATGGAGTGCCTGAAGAGAGGAAAGCAAATCAACTGGCCTGCATTCATTATCAAACTGCTAGACAGGGTCATAAATGGCTCCAAGGCTCATGCTACTCCATATGGTTTCATACTAACCACAGTTCTGGACAGGCTGAATGTGCCTCTGAAAGAAATGGGTAATGGCCTCAAACAAGGACCACTTTGGCATCAATACTCCGTTTGCTTGTGACTATCCAGTCAATGCTATCCCAAATGAATCTGGTTCATCCCAGATGACACCAATCAACAGCAAGGTTAGGAGTCTGGTTCAGGAATGTGCAGCCAAGGATGCTGAAATAGAAAGGCTCAAGGCACATGCGGTTGAAGTGGAAGATGAGAGGGATGGTCTCAGATCTGAGCTTGCCAAAGAAAAGGAGAAGAATGATGGAATTCTTCAGAACATGTTGAATCTTCTCCAAACCCAATCCCAACCCTCTAGTTCCTCAAAGCCTTAGGACCCCTAGATTCTGTCTCCTGCACTTTTTTAGTAATCCCAGTGAACCAGATTAGGGATGTTTCTATCTTTCTATTTTTTTGCTCATGGTTGAATGTTTTTCTTTATTTTTATGGATTGTTGGCGGCAACATATCTTTATCAATGACAACTGCTGTTTTCTCTTGTTCAATGATTATTCTGACCTTGATAGTTTAAATATGTTTGTTTGATTATTGATGATTGCACCATGATTGCACTTGCAGTTGCCCCAGTGGCCATGAGTATTTATTAAAATCTGGGATTCACATTGTGTATGCAACTTTTCGATGATGCCAAAAGGGGGAAGAGATATTGTGCTTTACACATTCTGCAATAAGTGATGTTTATAACTTAATTAACATGGTCCTTGATGATAAGTGAATTTTCTAATTTAGTGTTGATGGTTAAGCTGAGTTCTTACAGGTTTCAAATCAGTAAAAAGCACAGAGTTTGTCATCATCAAAAAGGGGGAATTTGTTGGCCCAAGAACAGGTGAAGTTTTGAAGAATGACAAAAGAACTCAGTCATGAATCAGGTCCATCTTGTGAAACACTGTCATGATCAACCTATACATGTGAGATGCACGTGAAGAAGATAAGTCCTACTGATAAAGCAGCAATATATCCTGATCTGATAGAAAAGGTTACATGTTAGATAAGGAGAGAAAGTCTCCTTATATGAAGAGAACACAATCCAGGATAAAGATAGTGTTAGATTTTGATATCATTAAGTACTCTTCTATGATAGAAGAGCAGCAATTGAGTCCAAATCAAACTCTGATTACTAACCTATTAAATAACAGTGATTGTTCTCTTTTACAGGGATTGCACATATGCAGAAGTTAAACTAAATTGAAAGCAAAAGAGCAAGCCGATTTTGCTAGCAATTTATGTGAGATTTGAGTGTGCACTCCTGAAGCTACTTGAGCGAGATAGAAGAATCAGTTCCATTGTGTATTTTATTTATTCTAGTCCAATTGTAGTAGGTGGCTTAAAGTTGTACCTTTAAGCTTTCATAGAAGAAATTGTATTAGGTACTTAGAGTCTTCAAGTTATAGCTAACTTGAAGTTGTCGCAACAGTTGAGGCTGTGTGCGGCAACGGGATTAGAGTTAATCCTTAGGTTTACAAAGAGTTTTTGTAAATGCTGTTTTGGCACAGTGATTTTAGTGAAAGTTTGAAAATATCCTACTGAGTAGTAGGTCGTGGTTTTTTCCACCTTTAGAGCAAAGTGTTTTCTACGTAAAAATCTCTGTGTTTTTTTACTTTCAGTATTTATTATTCCACAAACAGTAGTAATTGGAACACCTAGAAGAATCAGGTTCTTCTATAGAGTAGTTAAGCGAAAATTGGGTATCACACAAATTACCCCCCCTCTTATGTGGTATTGACGCTTAAAACATCACTACTAAAAGTGTGAATGAGAGACAAATAAAATCTGGGTGAAGATACACAACTTTTCTCACTTCTTCATTTCTTTTTGGATAAGTCATAACTCATAATTCAACCACAGCTTTCTCATAATATCTCATACGTCAAGCGTTTTTAAGCTTTCCATAGTTCTAGTTGTAATAAAGGGAGGAACTGTACTATTACCCACAATTTAGCAATTATCAATTCAGTCTTCAGTAGCCTACTGTTAGGGGCCTCACTCTTTTACATCAGACATGGCATGGCTATGCCAAGGATTTGGCATGATGGCCTTGTCATGGACCTATATGTGGGTGGAAAACAACATGTGGGACAATGAGGGAGGCATTGTTAGTAGTGATAATCAGTTGTAAGGCCAAGGTGTGCCGGATGACACCAAGGAATGAGATTGGTTGCGTGCAAGCACATGCCAAGGTCTTAAGGGATGCAAGACAAAGTTGACAAGGGCTTGGCAAAGATATGCGGGCAAGTGAAGGCATCATGGCATGGGTACCGAGCAACATTAGTCTAAGAAGGAAAAGGCAAGGCAGACTGAAGCTATATATAGGCAATGGCACAGGTGAAACAAGAGTTGGCACGACAAGGCATAAAACTCGGCCAAGGCATGTGCTGAGTGGAATTGGAGATTGGCGTGTGTAGCTAAGCCACTGGCAGCAGTTTGAGGGCATGGCATTGGATGGAGAAGTGTCAAGATACCAAGGCTTAGCGCGAAGCAAATCTTGGGGGCGCAACAGGCGGGCAGCACAAGCACATGCAGTGCACATGAGGAGCAGTTGGGCGGATTCTTTTATTTGTTACTGTTGTATGTCTTTATGCTTGTAGTCTTGTTAATTCGTCCAGATAATGGCCTACGTAGTTGGGGATATCCACTACATGTTAAGAACTGATTAGCCTTGAGCCCAAGAAGTGTCATAAGTTGTATACGACAAGTATTCTTGTGTTGTCAAGTGCCAAAGGTTGTTACATGTGCTATAATGTGTGCCTTTGGACTTGGTCAAAATTTTAAGTGGGAAATTGCAAGGGAATTTCATATAAGGGTTTCTAAAGAGTGTTCCTAAGTGGCTGGGGCTCTGCTTGGGTGATTTAAGTGTTGGCCTAGAACGACATGTATTTTTTGCCAAGTAGAGTGGGTTGTCGGTCCTAAAACTAAGTTGAAGTCAAAGACACCAAAATTTGGCTAAGTGTTGGAAAAGTCTAAGTCAAGTAGGGACTTGATTGTCGTATGGAGGTGAACCTAAGATATAGACATATCAGATTGTTGTATGGAGGTGAACCTCAGATATGGACATATTACCCCTGGGATACCTAAAACGATGTGGAATTTGACGCTCCTATAATTTTATACTAAAATATTGGTAAACACAGAATCTCATCTATCACAAGTTTCACGATCGTAGGAACTTTGCCAATTGCAATAAGTTCTTCCTTCAACAATTTCAGTAATGAAATTTAAGAAATTATAAGAACGTTCATTGAACATGTTACATTTCAAGCTCATAAATTAAGAAGCAACCTCTTATTCCCAAGATGACCAAAAAGAAAATCCAAGAGAAACTTCATTTTCATTGTATGCTAACTTTTAGACTTTTCGGCAAACTTGTCGGAGCCGGCAATCACTAAGACAAATAGGTAGGCAATATTTCCCCTTTTCTTTCTCCCCTCTTCACTTTCTGCCTACCCTCCTCTTGTCTCTCCCTCCTTTCTTCTTTCTCCTTCCCCGTTTCTTTTCTCCAAAACCTCTCTCTAAACCCTAGGAGGGGAATCCATCACCGGCGACCGTCACGACCGGCGTCCCCCTTTCCCCTCGTCGTCTATTGTGCCACCCTACCTCAAAACCTTTATTACTCCCTCAGTTTCATATAAAATGAGGTAGTTTGACTCGGCACGGAGTTTAAGAAAAAAGAATAAGACTTTAGGAACTTGTAGTCTTAAAAGCTTAAGGGGTAAAAAGTTTATGGGGCCATGACATTTGTGTGGTTATAGAAGATTCTCATTAAGGGTAAATGGGTAAAATAAAAGAGTTTGATGTTGAATTATTTCTAAATTTAGAAATGTCTCATTTATTTTGGAACAGACTAAAAAGGAAAGTACCTTATTTAATATGAAATGGAGGGAGTATTATTTTTTCTGGTCTGTTGACTCTCTGTCGCTGCACTCGCTGGTGTCGTTTGGTGGTTTTTGGCGGCATCAAATTTCTAGATAACTTGTGGCAGCGACAACAACTACCCCCCATACCTTGGTTTCATTTAGGGTTGTGCACATATCGGATCGGATCGGATCAGATTTAGCTTATTTCGGATTCGGATTTCGGATTTTGAATTCTAGAAAATGCAATCCGAATCCGATCTATATCGGATTGGATCATATTTTTAAGTTTGTATCGAATCGGATTTCGGATCGTATTATTATGCCTCAAAGTTAAATTGATATGTATATTTTCTTTGTAAAAGAGGCAATACATTAAGAAAATTTTATGTTTATGCAATTATGAGAGTACTATGGTACCAATATAGCTAAATCTAGTAATTGTAAAGGTAATAACTTGGAGGTTGATGTAAAAGAAGTACTGACTATCCGAAATTAAAGTGTAGTATTTATACATGCCCTAATAATTTCGGATTTCGGATCGGATTAAAATATACCAATCCGAATCCGATCCGAAATTCGAAATTTTAGTAAATGCAATCCGAAATCCAAAATCCAAATTCCGAAATTGAATAGATTGTTTCGGATTTCGGATATCCGATCCGAATGAACAGCCCTAATTTCGTTGTTGTTTTGTGTTTTTTTCTGGACTTTGGTAGCGGGTTTTTGGGAACAAGAGGGATACATACATGCTAACAGGGCAGAGCATCCCCTGTTAAAGTTATCTAGGAACTTTGGAAGTGAGCGCGCCAGATCTGTATTGTTGGGTGTACGCCGGGACTACATTCCAGGTTCTACTTTCAGGAGTTGGTTCCTCCTGCCTTTTTGCCTTTTTCTTGTGATTTATTTAATTCGCTGTTATAGTAGTTCACTTTTGGTCTAGTATACTACTAGCGAGCCTGTACCTGTAGCTTGTTTTCTTTTAGGTTGGTCTGTTGCTTGTTTTTGCATTAGCGATTGCCTGAATTTACTATGTCCAGAGATTGGAGATCATGCATGACAAGAGTTGTTCTCTCTACCATTTCCTTACCTCATTACCACTGTTGTGCAAAATAGTGGAAGTGCCATTGATACTATGATTAGATAACATGGT
This sequence comes from Nicotiana glauca, assembly GCA_026770625.1. Lineage (NCBI taxonomy): Eukaryota > Viridiplantae > Streptophyta > Magnoliopsida > Solanales > Solanaceae > Nicotiana > Nicotiana glauca. The sequence goes on from MU784724.1 coordinate 29,029, forward strand.
TGATGTGGTGTTGGATATTGATATCACTTAGACCCGAGTTGATGCCAACCCCGAGATGAAGAAGAGCAAGCTTGATAATCCACAGGCAGATCAGTCTTCTGAGGTAAATATGACAGAGATACAGGGCATACCTCTTAAGTAGGTAGAGACACCAGCCCAAACAAATAAATTAAGGCCTGTTCAGACTTCCATAACATTAGCAGGCCATCCTGATTCACTCCTACTGCTTCTAGACCCACCACATCTACCTCTAGAACATTGCCACTCATTACTCATGTTGGTCTTGCACAACTTGGTCACTTAGAGAATAACAAATATACCAAAAGTGAACAAGCTGGTGGCGGATATCCCGAACATGATTCGGACAACCCTTGATCCCATTCACACATCTTTGAGTAGCGACTAAAAGTAGCAACAAGATCATGAGGACCAATGCAAGAGGGTGACTGAGAGAGTTGACAAGTGGGAGCAGAGTGGTGGTGGGGATTTATTTTAGTACTTGCAAATTTTGCTTAGTTGGAGGTTGACATGCAGTATTTGAGATCCACAAAGTTAGAGTTTTTAAGCGATGCCATTCAGCCAGAGGAAGGCCGGCTCAAGGCTCCTCGGAGATTCCTGATATTGTCGCACATACTACCAAGCATTCTAATAAGGAGACAATGGAGAATCCTTAGGACACTAATACATATGAGGATAATTTGCCTAGCACACAGGTCCTGAACCCAGCACCGTAGCCTGAGGCTTCATCCATAGAGCATAAAGGTGGTAGCTACTTCTCCTAAGGTTTCTTTAACGAGCCAGCCTCATAAGAGCGCCTAACATGCTATAGGGTACCCCAAAACTCTGTATTTTATTTATATGCACTAGGAACAATTCATTCTTATAAGTTAGGGGAGGTAGCAAATATGGAGACCTGGTTGATTGTATATACAGGGGCGGAGCTAGAGTGCCGCCAGCGGGTTCGGCCGAACTCAGTAACTTTCGTTCAAACCATGTATTTATCTTAAAAAATCCATTGAATATGTATAAATTCTTAATTCAAAACCCAGTAACTTAAGACGATTAGAATCCCGAACCCATAAACTCGAAATCCTGGCTCTGCCTCCGTATATATATGTGTTAGTTGTATGTTGTATGCTTGTTTTTGGATTTCCCTTGATTTTTCTTTACTTAGTTCTTTTCCAACGGTGTTTCTTAAGAACCAAAGCACTAATAATGGAGCATTGTGACTCTATTAGTACTAGTGTGTTAGATTCTAGTACGTGATAGCTTTTTTAATTCAATCGTACCCCTCAAAAAAAATTGAAATGTTTAAAGAGTTGTAATGCAAATGAATAATCACTTATGTGAAATCATGGCTCATTTTTGACTGTGTGATTGCTAGAATAATAATTTTTTTTGAGATATTCCCTTTCATACAATTGAGAGTTAAAAATAAAGTTGTTTCAAGTAATTCATATGCCATGTGTGATGAGCATTTGTGAATAATTGATGTGCCTACTTGTATTATCTAGAACTTGTCCCGTCAGCTCTTAACGTGAATCATAGGACTATATTTGGTTGTGAAAATGATTCTAGGCTTTCTTTGTGATAGTTGAAAACTCTATTGTCTCACTAGCCTCCCGTTGTATAATATTATCTAGTTATCCCCCTTTGAGTTTTAAATATTTTCTTTGGCGGCTACATTACCTTTACCGTTGTCGGACAATATCCCATCTTTGAATTTATTCCTCCTTGATTGCAAAAGATGTAAGAATGAGGCTAAATGCCTAAGTTGGAGTTGTTGATGGTAGGTTGGAAATAGTGAATATTTGTATTGTGTGTAATAATGCCCCACTCAAATATTTCTTCCATGATATTCTGAAGAATGTGGTTATATCTTGGACCCAATAGAGTTGATACACGATCTTCAAAAGAATTTTAAATTTCAAAGGACTTCTGAGCAAAATCAGAATATGGAGCTCTTGAACAAGAAGTTGATACTTGTCATTGGAAGCATACCTAGAAGGTGATTATACCATCCAAGGTGGCTTGTTTTTTGTTGACTAGTGGTTGCTGCGCCCTGTTTTCTCGTGAAAGTGTGTGCCAACTATTTTAAATGGGTGTTAAAAGAGAAGAGTCGTCACCTAATAATTTTGAGGTGCGTTAGGGCTCCTATTTGTGAATAACTCTATTTTAACTAGTTTGTATTATCAAAGATCTTATAAGGGATCATATTACTCTAAGAGAATATGTTAGGCACGCTTCGAGGTCCACAATTGTAGCTCCTGGCCAAATTTTAAACTATGTGCGGATTATTGAATTATAACTACCTTACATGATCATGCTAATCAAAGTATAGAGTCCAAGTTTAACTTGAAATAATAGGTCATTTGTACTTTGAAATAAATATCAAGCGAATAAATATAGATACGTAATAGAGAAAATAGATGCATATAAATGTGTAAATAAGCCTTTACGGGGATGGCACTAGAGATAAGGATGCTTTGAATAAGTTAGTCCTTCCCCTCCTAAATTTGATAATTTAAGACAGCAATCCACATATTAACACATATTTCTCCAAATAATGAACATGAGGTATGAAATTGTCACTTGGGGTTGTAAAAATCCCATTGGACTTTGGGCAAGGTTATCTAAATGGACTTAATTCATCAAGGATATTTATCCACCCTAGGTTAAACATAAGGAAATTTTACCACCTATAGAATAGGTTAGCACCCTATTTATAACATATAAATACCATTTTAAAATTTTACATTATATAAATACTTTTTTTAGTTTATAGCAAAAAATTTAAATTTAATACCATCCTATAATTAAGCCTTAATATATGCTACAAAATATTTTTCTCTCTCATTATTTTATTTTTCTCTCACCCAATTATCG
>MU784724.1:42991-87908 GCA_026770625.1 Nicotiana glauca
TGCGCAGATACGTTACATTTTTAGCGCTAAATACGTTTGAATACAGGTAAATACATATCAATTTTGAGCTGGCATTCCTGTTTGTACGCCGTTCTTTTTTGTTGTATTCTTGAATACAATACCGTAAATACATAAAATACAGGAAATAAAAACGGAAAAGATATCTATAGGAAGTAATATAGCAAATGGTTTCTATTAATGGTTAATTAGCACTAAAAGATGGTGCTTTATGAAAAATTCTCTAAATATAATGCATGCATAGTTTCCACCAGAGTAGGTTTTTAAGGGGTCTAAATCGGTACTCTCAAGCAGACGACATAAGAGGAAAAGGCACGGGACTGTCGACTGCATCGTTGTTCAACTAGTCTACTGTTAATAAGCCTTTCCAATTTAGAAAGGCTATTTTTGAAAAGCGCGAACACTCATCAAAAGCTTCTATGTTGATAATAGGAACGAGTGAAATATAATGTTGAAAGCATACTTATACAAAAAGCGATAACATATAGTCAAATAATTTTACATGGTGAAGAAATACATAAAGACAGTATTTAATAATGAAATAAGTAAGGAAAAGGAAAAGAAAAGACAAGGAAAATATTTGAATAAAGCATGATTGAATAAAGAAAATAGGGAAAAGAGGAAAGGAAGGTTCATCGTGTAATAATTTTGAGCAAGTAAGGGGACAGAAAAGGGATGTACTTAAAGAAGTCAAATAAATCAATTCAGTTAATAATCCTACACAAGGAAGATCCTTCATGGTAAAAGCCTAAGTATTCCAGCAGAGTCTTTGTGTTGTCACGCCTCAATTTCTCGTGAAAGAGGATTTTGATATATGACAACTTTTTTAAATGGGTGTTAAAAAAGAAGAGTCGCCACCTAAAGATTTTGAGATGTGTTAGGGCACTTATTTGCAAATAACTCCGTTTTAACTAGTCCGTGTTATCAAAGATCGGATAAGGACTTAAATTACCTCGAAGAGAAGGTATTAGGCACCATTAGAAGTCCACAACTGTGATTTCCGACCGAAATTTAATTATTTGCGGATTTTTGAAATATAGCTACCTTATGTGATCATGCTAATAAAAGTAAAGAGTTCAAGTAATTGATCAACTATGTGAAGTAAGGAAATAAGACGAAACAATTGATTAAGAGAAAAATTATATTAGGGGAGGAAATAACTTGTCCCTTAATACTAAATGGTACAACTCTTTGAGGATTACAAGATATATCCTAGTCAAGTCTAGGTTTCAATGGGTAATTATACAAGAAATAATTACTCATGTGGGTGGGTGGATGGGTGGGTGGGTGGAGGAGGGGGGCGATCCTAAATTTTTTAGCTAAACAATCATCCCATGCGACATAAATAATACTTCGCAATTCCTTAAAGTACAAATGTTGCTCATATTATTTAGCGAGCATATAATATCATCTCCTGCTATCCAACTATTATCTTGAAGTTGTTTACCTAAAGCGCCCTAGTTCAATTCTAAATAGTGTCCTTTGTGTGCTTATCCGTCCCATGCCTATAGTCCAGGAGGCTTTACCTACTATGTGGGTGGATCTAGACTTCATCTAGGCTTCTCAAAAATGAGAAAACTAGGCATCACATAATTAAAATAAGTAGGACTTCACATATGATGCAAGCAACTGTCACAATCCTAAATCCGGACCTGGTCATGATGGCACATTTCATGAAGATAAGGCCAGTCAACTATTCCCATTTCAATATTAAATAGTTAAACAGTAAGAAATCAATCTAAAGCATGATTAAATAACCAGACTTTAAGCAGATAATAACTTAATTCGCGGAAAATAAGCCAACACAGCCTGATACCGGGGTGTCACTAGTCATGTACATCTAAACAAATCCGGAATACTCCAAATCAAACTATAGAGTTTAATACGGAAACTAAGAACATGAAGAAATAAGATAAGGAAGAGCTCCGGGCTGCGAACACCAACAACTACCTAGAGACTCCTCGGATCCGCCTGGCTGGGAATGATCAGCACTCGAGAGCGGCATTAGATACACCTGAATCTGCACACAGGGTGTAGGGAGTAATGTGAATACTCCAACTCAGTGAGTAACAAATGTAAATAAATACTGAAGGCAAGCAATCACGTAAGGCACAAAGTATTCTATAATGAAGCAGTAAAACATTTAAAAACAGTAAATCAGTGAAAAATAGGTAAAAATCCTTTAACTCAAATATAATTTCATGAAAAGGCCTTTTTCAACAATTAAGCAGGTAATTGACAGACAATTAAGGAAAAGTAAACACATAAAGGTTCGCCCCTCGGCCATAGTATCAACAAACCGCCCCTCGTGCAATATCTCAGAACAATACTAGCCCCTCGGGCTCAATCTCACATCACAATGGGTACCTGCGCTCACTGGGGGTGTGCACCCCTAGAGGGGCCCCTTACGGCCCAAGCACAATATCAAACCATCTCGTGGAATCAACTCAAGGCTCGTATCAATCAAGCCACCTCGTGGCATACATATCTCAGGCCCTCTACCTCCAATCATGATCAATGTTTCCTCACAACATAGACCCTCAGCCTTACTCAGTCAAAAATACTCACAAGCCACTCGGACAATAGTAAAATAATGATTCTCAGCTTAATCATCATTTAAAAGGAGCATTTAAGTATTAAAAATGGAGTAAATATGGCTGAATATGAAAATAGTAAAAAATAACATAACTGAGTTCAAATATAAAGTCAAAACAGTGAGACAATATCAATATAAACCCCCGAAGGGTCCAAACAGTTGGCACGAGATCCAAATATGGCATTCAGCCCAAACAATGATGATAGCATATAGATTTCAGTCCAATAGGCGATAATATAATCATTCGAGACGGACTAAGTCACAAACCTTATTAGTGCACGACCCCACGCTCGTCATCAAGCTTGTGCGTCACCTCAATATAGCATAATGATGCACAATCCGGGGTCTCAAACCCTCAAAACATCATTTACAATCATTACTCACCTCAAACCACTCAAAGCTCTAGCTCGCGACGCCTTTGCCCCTCGAATCAGCCTCCATTCGCGTCGAATCTATCCAAAATCAGAACGAGGACGTCAAAATAGGCCAAGGGAACCAAGCCCAAGCGCAAACAATCAATATATGACACAAATTCCGAAATTACCAAAACCCAACTTTCGGGTCCATGTCTCGGAATTCGATAATTTTCACATCAATAGATTTCTTATCTCCCACAAGTTCATACATATCAAAAATTCTGAAATCCGACCTCAAAGGGTCCTTCAAATCTTCAATCAAAGGTCTAAGTTTCCAAGCCCTAGTTTTTCCAATTTTAACCCTTAATTTCCATAATTATATCTCTAATCCGTGAATTAATAGCATAGGGACGAGTTTTAAGTCCAAATTCCTTACCTCAATGAAGTTCCCTTGAAATCCCTCTTTTAAATCGTCCAAAAAGCTCCAAAGCCGAAGTAGAAATGGTAAAAATAGCTCAAAATCGCGAAGGCCACAATTTATACTTTTTGCCCAGACATTTTCGCATTTGCGGCCCATTATCCACTTCTGCAGTACTGCATTTGCGGTTCTTCCTCCGCTTTTGCGGAAATCACTCAACTCCCCTTAGTATGCATCTGCGGTCCCCTACCTGCATCTGCGACATTGCAGATGCGGTCATCCCAACTGCTTCTATGGTCACTGCTCTTCAAGCCCCTTTTCGCTTCTGCGACTAATCGCACGCACATGCGGCGTCACACCTGCAGTCCTCAAATCCACAAGTGCGGAAATACCAGAAGCAACAAAAGTTCAGCAACTGCAACAAAGTCTCAAACTCCCCGTCAACCATCCGAAATCACCCCGAGGCCCTTAGGATCTCAATTAAAAGCACAAACGCATCCCAATACCTTATTCAAACTTGTATCAATCTTCAAAACATCTGAAACAATATCAAATCAACCAAAACACATCGGATTCAAGCCAAGCTTTCTAAAATCTTCCAAATTTCGCTTTTGATCAAAAATCCAACCAACCCACGTCCGAATGACCTGAAATTTTGTACACACATCCAAAATGACCCAACATAACTACTGCAACTCTCGGAATTCCATTCCGACCCCTATATCAAAATCTCACCTACCAACCGAAAATCGCCAAAATATCAACTTTACCAATTCAAGCCTAAATCTACTTTGAACCTCCAAAACCCATTCCGATCGCACTCCTAAATCTCAAATCACCTCCCGAAGCTAACCGAACCATAGGAACTCTCCGAGCCCTCTAACACACAAGTCAACATCCTGTTGACTTTTTCAACCTAAACTCACTCCAAAGAGACTAAGTGTCTCAAACCTTACCAAAATCATTCCGGATTCGATCTGACCAACCCGATACCACATAACCCAGATAAACAAAGCATAAAAAAGCAGAAATGAAGGAAACAGAGTGGTAACTCATGAGACGACTTGCCGGGTCGTCACATCCTCCCAACTTAAACAAACGTTCATCCTCGAACGAGTCAAGAAACATACCTGAAGCCTCAAACAGGTGAGGATATCTGCTTCGCATCTCTCGCTCGATCTCCCAGGTAGCCTCCACGGGCCGACCTTTCCACTGCACTTTTACTGAAACTATATCCTTTGACCTCAACTTCCGAACCTGACGACCCAAAATAGCTACTGGCTCCACATCATAGGTCAAATCATCATCTAGCTTAATCGTGCTGAAATCTAGAACATGAGACGGATCCCCAATATACTTCCACAGCATAGAGACATGAAATACCGGATGCACACTCGACAACCTGGGTGGCAAAGCAAGCTCATAAGCCACCTCCCTAATCCCCCGAAGCACTTCAAAAGGCCTAATGAATCGCGGACTCAATTTCCCTTTCTTCTTAAATCTCATAACACCCTTCATGGGAGAAACCTTCAACAGAACCTTCTCACCAACCATGTAGGACACATCTCGAACCTTCCTGTTAGCATAACTCTTTTGCCTTGACTGCGCTGTACGAAGCCTTTCCTGAATCACCTTCACCTTCTCCAAAGCATCCTGTACCAATTTTGTCCCCAATAGCCTAGCCTCACCAGGCTCGAACCAACCAACTGGAGATCTATATCACCTCCCATAAAAGCCTCATATGGAGCTATCTAATTACTCGACTGGCAGCTGTTGTTATAAGCAAACTCTACAAGCGGTAGAAAGTGATCCCATGAACCTCTGAAATCAATGACACAAGCACGCAACATATCCTCTAATATTTGAATAGTGCACTCGGACTGCCCGTCCGTCTGAGGGTGAAAAGTTGTGCTCAACTCAACCCGAGTACCCAACTCTCGCTGCACCGACCTCCAAAACTGCGATGTAGACTGAGTGCCCCTATATGAAATGATGGAAATGGGGACACCATGCAAATGAAAAATCTCCCGGATATAGATCTCTGCCAACCGCTCTAAAGAATAGGTAGTACACATAGGAATGAAGTGCGCGAACTTGGTCAGCCGATCCAAAATCACCCAAATGGCATCGAACTTCTTCAAAGTCCGTCGAAGCCCAACTACAAAGTCCATAGTGATCCTCTCCCACTTCCACTCTGGAATATCCATCCGCTGAAGCAAGCCACCCAGTCTCTGATGCTCATATTTCACCTGCTGGAAATTGAGACACCAAGCTACAAATACCACAATATCTTTCTTCATTCTTCTCCACCAATAATTTTGCCTCAAATCCTGATACATCTTCGCGACACCAGATGAATGGAATACTGCGAGCTATGGGCCTCTTCCAGAATCAGCTCCCGAAGCCCATCCACATTGGGCACACAAATTCGGCCCTGCATCCTCAACACCCCATCATTAACAATGATCACATACCTCGCATCATCATGCTGAACTCGATCCTTAAGGATAAGAAAATGCGGATCATCATACTGGAGCTCTCTGATGCGATCATATAAAGAAGACCGAGAAACCACACAAGCCAATACCCGATTAGGCTCCAAAATATCCAACCTCACGAACCGATTGGCCAAGGCCTGAACATCAACTGTAAGAGGTATCTCCCCAACTGGAATATATGCCAAACTCCCCATACTCACTACCTTTTGGCTCAAAGCATCGGCCACCACATTAGCCTTTCCCGGATCGTACAGTATGGTGATATCATAATCCTTAAGCAACTCTAACCACCTCCGCTGCATCAAATTAAGATCCTTTAGCTTGAACAAGTGTTGAAGACTACGATGATCAGTAAACACCTCACAAGACACACCATACAAGTTGTCATGACCCATTTCCATAATAGGTCATGAAGGCGCCCAACACTGTTGTCGGGCAAGCCAAGTGCGGAAAACATTTCTAACTTCTTATATTAAATTTTATCAGAATTTAAGTGAGATGAATACTCCAGTTATATTCAAACCGGAAGTGATAGGTAAAGTGAGTAATATAATAATACAACCCAAAAGTAAGTCTACTAATGTGTGTGTGCCAAGACCCGGTGTCACAAGTATTGGCATTTCGTAGAATATACAAAAGAATATCTCTATCCTACTGTCCGAGATAAAGAAAGACAGCAAAAGTAAAGGAAGAATCCATCCGGCTGCTGAGCGGCGTAGGAAGGAAGCAGCTCACCGTGGAAGTCTCTACCATTAACTCAAGGGCGCGCACCAGACCGGTAACCAGATGTATCAGCCTCAGACCCTGTACAATTAAGTACAGAAGTGTAGTATGAGTACATAAACAGTATGTACCCAGTAAGTATCCCGTCTAATCTCGAAGAAGTATATACGAGAGGTCGACTTGATACTTACTAGGGTCAAGATAGTATAATAATAATGTGCTATGCTAAGCATGAAAGTCTCCAAAATTTAGTAGGTTATAATGAAAAGCAATAATCAGGTTCTTGACCTTATTTCAGTTTCCATTTGCATTTTTCAATTTTTACTTAGCAAGTAGGCATGTCATGTCTAAGCATCAACATATATATCATGCGCAATCATGCCAAGGTTGACGGCCCGCTCCAACAGAAAATAAATTGTGCACTGCCGAGGGTCGAACAGCACGAACCATAGATGCATCTATTTACATCGAGGCGATCGACCCGATCCATAAATATCAAGAAAACATCAAGGATGCACACAAAGGACAATCATATACAAGGAAACTCTTACAAAGATTCAACAAGTTCGTATGTTCGCTTTTTGTGTCTCTCAAGTCTCTAACATATCATAAATGATCATGTTGGCAATTTAAATAAAAGATATCTCCAAATTTGGCATGATGTGGGTCCTAAACTACCCAAGCAATTAATATCATAGTAGATACGCACGGACTCTCGTCACCTAGTACGTACGTAGCCCTTGCATTTAGTAGCAAATTCTCATTTATTATGCCTATGGGGACAATTCCCTCTTACAAGGTTAGAAAGGAGACTCACCTTGCTCCAAAGCGCACTTCCAAAATAAAAAACAAGCCCAAGCCCTCAATTCGGAGTCGAACGATCACGAACTAGTTAAAGGAAGTAAGAACTAGTCAATATAGGCTTACAAGATCGAATCCTAACTATTTAAGCAATTTCCCAACCTTTTTCACAAGTTTCCTAATTTCCGACCCCGGGCCCACATGCCCGAATTCCGAGATTTTTCGAAGAAAGTTGTTCTCTACAACATAAGGATCAATAATATATTATTTCTAGTCCATTTCATAGCAAATTTCATGATTAAATCTTAGTTTTATTAAAACCCTAGGTCTAGCTCTAACCCCTTTGATTTTACCTAGTTTTTAGTGTTTAATCTACCTAATGTACATGTATTTAAACTAAGGATGAATGGAAATTACTTACCTCACAATGCTATGTTGAAATCCCCTCTTTGGAAGCTCCAAAATAGCCCAAGTATAGAGTAGAAATGAAATAAATGCCCTAAGTCCCGTTTTTAAAAGCTATGCACAGGCCCCTGATGTCGCATTTGCGATACCAGGCTCGAAATGCGAGGTCGCAATTGGGACAAAAGGTTCGCAAATGCGAACTGGGCCCTTACCTGCCTTGATTGCAAATGTGATGCATGGGTCACAAATGCAGACCCTGTTGGGTTCGCAAATGCGAAGAAAAGGTTTGCAAATGCGAACTAGGCCCTTACCTTCCTTGATCGCAAATGCGATGCAGGGGTCGCAAATGCGGACCCTGCGGGGTTTGCAAATGCGAAGAAATGGTTCGCAAATGAAACCACTGCCTAGCCTGGACAAGTTCGCAAATGCAAAGAAATTCTCGCAATTGCGAGTTCGCAATTGCGATGGCTATCTCGCAATTGCGAGACCTGCAGCATCAGCAAAAATACCAGCAAATTTGATGTGTTTTCTTACCTCCAACCATGTCCGAATCTCACCCGAGCCCTCGGGGCTCCACTCTGAACACTCACACAAGTCTTACAACATTGTGCAAACTTGCTCAAGCAATCTAATCGTCGAATTAACACCTAAAACCATGGTTTCAACACCAAAATGCATGAAATCCTCGAGAACACCCAAATTCCTATCTTTTCAACCGGACGTCCGAATCATGTCAAATCAGTCCCGTTTCTCACCAAATTTCATAGACAAGACTAAAATATTATACCAAACCTGTACCGGGCTCTGGAACCATACGGGCCCGATATCAATGTGATCAAGTATTTTTCCTTTTTATTAAACTCTTAGGATTTCAATTTAACAATTTTCAATAAAAATTTATTACTCGGGCTAGGGACCTCGGAATTCGATTTCGGGCATACGCCCAGGTCCCATATTTTTTCACCGACCTTCCGGGACTGTCAAATCATGAGTCTGGGTCCATTTTCCCAAAAAGTTGACCGAAGTCAAACTTGTTCCTTTTAAGAGAATCTTAAAGAAACAATTGGACATATTTCACTCAAAACTCTCGCAACTCCCGAACTAACTGTCCCCGCAAGTAGTAAATTATCTAAAGCAAGTACGGGAAGTTTTATTTAGGGGAACGTGGTTCAAAAAGGCAAAAAGACCAGTTGGTTCGTTACACAAGTAATGCCTCCAAGTCTTCAACGCGTGAACTATGGCAGCCAACTCCTAATCATGAATGGGGTAGTTCTTCTCATGGGTCTTCAACTGAAGAGAAGCATAAACAATAACTCTACCTCCTGCATCAATACACAACCAATACCGACTCTCGAAGCATCACAATACATGGTATACGAGCTTGAAGCCGATGGCAAAAATAACATTAGAGTTGTGGTCAAAGATGTCTTGAGCTTCTGAAAGCTCTCCCCACACTCGTCCGACCATACAAATGAAGTACCCTTCTGATTCAACTTGGTCAAGTGTGATGCGATAGATGAAAATCCCTGAACAAACCGGCAATAATAGCCTGCCAAACCAAGAAAGCTACGAATCTCTATGGCTGAGGATGGTCTGATCCAACTCTGAACAGCCTCTATCTTCTTTGGATCAACCTGAATACCCTCACCGATCACCACGTGCCCCAAGAATGCCACTAAACCGAGCCAAAACTCACACTTGGAGAACTTCACATAAAGCTTCTCCTCCCTCAATCTCTGCAACACAACCCTCAAATGTTTCGTGTGCTCCTCCTGACTATGCGAATATACCAGAATATCATCAATGAAGACTATGTCAAACGAGTCAAGATAAGGCTGGAACATGCTGTTCATCAAATGCATGAACGTTGTTGGGGCATTAGTCAGCCCAAAAGACATCACCAAGAACTCATAATGACCATATCTGGTCCTGAAAGCTATCTGGAGAATATCCGAGCCCCTGATCTTCAAATGGTGATAACCTGAATGGAGATCAATCTTGGAGAACACTCTCGTTCCCTGAAGCTGGTCGAATAAATCATCAACGTGAGGTAAAAAGGTACTAGTTCTTAATTGTTACCTTGTTCAATTGCCTATTCAATGCACATTCTCATAGTGCCATCCTTTTTCTTCACAAATAGAACCGGCGCGCCCCAAGGTGACACACTAGGCCGAATGAACTCCTTTTTAAGGAGTTCCTAAAGTTGCTCCTTTAACTCCTTCAACTTTGATGGCACTATACGAAACAGCGGAATAGAAACGGGCTAAGTGCTCGACACCAGGTCAATACCAAAATCAATATCCCTGTCTGGTGGTATGCCCGGCAGGTCTGCAGGAAACACATCTAGAAAATCCCTCACAACTGGAACAGAATCAATACTGGGAGTTTCAGTACCGACATCCCTCCCAAAAGCTAGATACGAAAGACAACCCTTCCCAACCATACACTGGGCCTTCATGAATGAGATCACTATATTGGGAACAAAATCAGTCACACCTCGCCACTTAATCTTGGCACACCCGGTATAGCCAAAATGACTGTCTTGGCATGACAACCCAGAATAGCACGACACGAAGATAGCCAATCCATGCCCAAAATGACATCGAAATCCACCATACTCAATAATAAAAGATCCACTCAGGTCTTTAGACTCCCAATAGTCACCACACACAATCGGTACACATGGTCTACAACAACAGTATCGCCCACCGGGGTATATACATGAACAGGAGAAACTAAAGACTCGCGGGGCATACCCAAATAATGAGCAAAGTATGATGACACATAAGAAAAAGTGGAACCGGGATCAAATAATACAGAGGCATCTTTGTGGCAGAGTGAAATAATACCTGTAATGACAGCATCGGAAGCAATAGCATCGGGTCTAGCTGGAAGTGCATAGAAACGGGCCTGACCGCCACATGATCGGCCTCTCCCTCTAGGGCGACCCCTAGCTGGCTGGGCGGGTGGTGATGAAGCAACTAGCGCTAAAGCCGATGACTGACCCCTCTGCTGAGATGAACTCGCGAGAGGACAAGGGCACTGCCTCCACATATGACCCATCTCTTCGCACTCATAACAACTCCCAGTACTGGAGAAGGGGACTGAAGGGAACCCATCGCATCAGAGTGACTAGCAGATGCACCTGGTGTAGAAGTGCCCTAAACTGATGTAGCACAGGATGAACTCTGAGCTGGAAGGGCACTAAGTGATGACTGGCCCTGATGCGAACTGTGATAAACATGACCCAATAACTCCTTCGATAACCTAGACGAGTTCGCTGAGCCTGCATGAATGGACGACCTCTGTTGTGTTGAAATTGACCTCCGACGGAGTACCGCTATAACTACCAGATCTTTGAGGCCTCTTGGCCTCCCTCTCCTCTCGCTCCTAGCGATGAACAGACTCGATCTAACATGCAATATCCACAACCTCCTCAAATGTAGCACCAGTCACCCTCTCCCTGGTCATGAGAATAGAAAGCTGATAAGTGAGGCCATCAACAAACCTCCTGATCCTCTCTCTATTTGTAGGAACCAACCAGATGGCATGATGAGCTAACTCGAAGAACCTCAACTCATACTACGACATGGTCATCTCCCCCTGACGTAACCACTCAAACTACTTGCGTAGATCCTCTCTATGAGACTGCGGCACATACTTCTCCAGAAAGAGAACGCATAACTGTTGCCAAGTAAGGGGTGTTGCACCAACAGACCTACGCCTCTCAAAATCCTCCCACCAAGTGAAGGTAGCTCCAAAAAACTAATAAGTAGTGAAAGCGACCCCGCTGGTCTCCAGAATACCCACTGTATGAAGCATCCTCTGACACTTATCTAAGAAACCCTGGGCATTCTCGCCCTCTGCACCACTAAAGCTCGGAGGCTGAAGTCTACCAAACCTCTCCAACTGCGCTGCTCGTCCTCTAGCATAGAAGGAACTACATAGTCCTGAACAGCTGTAATCGGTTGGGCTAGATGTGCCCCCAGTGTCTGAAGTCCCTACACGACCTACTCAAGTGTGCGAGCGGCGGGAGCCTAATTGCCTCCCTCCGTCGGAGAAGTAGCTACGGTTGTAGTGGCTGAAACCGCCGGAGCTAGGCTAGTGCAAACTGATAAGATCTGAGCCAAGGCCTCCCTGAAGACCCAAAATCACAATGGGTACAACTGGTGCTGCTGGAGCGTCTATTACTGAGACCTGGTCCTGAACTGGGCCGGCTGACGGATCTACAAGTGCTGCCCTAGCGACTGTGCGGGCTACACCTCTGCCCCAACCGTGACCACGACCGCGTCCTCGACCTCTGGTGGCCACAGCTGGTGGTACTGGTTTCGTCCATATTGACGGTAGCCCGTGTCCTCACCATCTGTGAGAGAATCGAATAATAGAAGTTTAGTACTCAGATCAACAAATTCGCACGACAAGAATTTCAAGATATGAAGTTTTTCCTAAAGGTTTTGCAGCCTCTCGAGGATAAATACAGACGTCTCTGTACTGATTTGCGAGGCTCTACTAAACCTTCTCATCACTCGTGAGACCGATGTAACATAGGCTCTGATACCAACTTCTCACGACCTTAAACCCGGACCCAGATCATGATGGCGCATCTCGTGAATACAAGGCCAACCAACTATTCTCATTTCAATATTAAATAGTTAAACAGTAAGAAATAAATCTAAAACATGATTAAATAACCAAAGTTTAAGCATATAATAACATAATTCGCAGAAAAATAACCAACATAGTCCGATACCGGGGTGTCACTAGTCATAAGCATCTAAACAAATCCGGAATACTCCAAATCAAACTACAGAGTTTAATACAGAAACTAAAAACATGAAGAAATAAGATAAGGAAGAGCTCCGGGCTGCGAACTTCAACAACTACCTAGAGACTCCTTGAATCCGCCTGGTTGGGAATGATCAGCACTCGGGAACGGGACCAGATGCGCCTGAATCTACACACAAGGTGCAGGGAGTAAAGTGAGTAGTCCAACTCAGTGAGTAACAAATGTAAATAAAGACTGAAGTCAAGAAATCACTATCACGCCCCAAAATCGTGGAACCTGACCGGCGCTCAACCGAGTAAATCCGACTGAGCAAGCCTGCTAGATTTCATTCTACCCAAACTAGTTCATGAATAACAAGGGAATGTTATCCCTTTTAATAAAAACATTAAACAATCTTCCATTAGCAACTTTCAATTTATTTCCGTTAATGACTTCATTCATAGTTTTCAAGATATTACAAGTTTAAAAGTTTAATGAAAAGCATGCTTGTCGAATACTAACATTTCTAGTCCTGAAGCCCAACACCAACCACCACCCACAAACAGTCTACGGAGCCTCTAAGTACAATAGAAGAGAAATAGGGAAATGTCGGCAACAAGGCTCCGGCTATACCTCAAAACATAATGAGAAATGAACAAAAGATACATGACATGACCTCGGGATAGCGTGAGGCTCACCAAGTCCACTAGGAAGAGAATACTGCTATCACTGACCGATGCCGCTCGCTGTGGAACAACCTGTATCATAAAATGATACAGCGCCCCAGATAAAAGGGACGTTAGTGCCGTCGAATAACACTAGTATGTAAGGCTAAAAATCCTCTTTCAGAATAGAATAACCAAACAAGCAAAGAAAACACAAAACAACAAGTCAAATCAACAATTTACTAGCATCCAACTTGAAACATGTAAATCTTCTAGTTTATGAAAATAATATAAATAATTTTTGGTTGGGAGATCACTAGCACCGATATGAGTTATACCACCATCGTTGTTAGAACGGAGTTCGATCACGACCCGATCGGCTAAGTCATCCCTTTAGAGACATGTACTACAACAACAAATTTCCAGTTTTTAAATTTCCAATTTTTTTATTCCCAGACAATACCACCATGTGTGCAGCACGGCGTTCGATCACGGCCCGATCGGCTAAGATGCCTTCCCACATATGTCGTGTGGGTTGGCTTTACCAATTTACAATGTTACCAAATTCATCCCAATTAAGGGGAATAACCACGATCCACCCCTACAATGGCACGCGTAATTTAAGGTATGAGCCTTATGACCCACCCTTCCTCGGTTTTGCTAATGATACGCCCAAAAACATTTTTAATTTGATTTGAGATTTGCAAACAATTGTAGTATAAATACAAGTATACAAATATATCATAGACACAACCATGCTTACCTCAATACCTCTCACATTTTATGGTTTTTATAAATGTCCTCAATCTCCCTCGATAACAGTATTTATTTGCCCTTTGGGTCTTTCACAAGGTTCATTTTTTTTCACGGCACGAAGGCCGCATTTGGTTTTCCACATTTTCATCGCTTTATTTCCAAGGATCACCAACCAATATCAATGTACCAAATATTCTGTGAATCATATACTTTCAAATTCAATAGAAATAGAATCATCAAACATAAGAGATTCTTCCCAAAGAGGAACATGCCAATCAACAATTGAAATACACATTGAAGTTATAAGCAATCAATCACCTCAATAATCCTTGAATTACCCCTTTTTCCATCATGAAAAATGCACAATTTCAACATCGGAATATGTAAGGACTAGCATTACATTGAATGTATTTATAAGGCAAAGCATTATCTAAAATAGCCACTTATGGGCATAGTTCAGGTACAGGGCCTTTAGGCTATTCTATTTTTGAAGTTAGTTCATAAGAGTTGAGACTTATTTCAAAATTGTTTCACATTTCCTTATTCGATTCATTTCCAAACATCGTTATAGTTTATCAACAAATAGGCACATTCAATCAAGGTATTTAGTACACACAAGAGTAACTAGGAGCATTTAACAGATCGAATTCTTCTTACCCAATTAGTATACTATCCTTCATTTAAAATGTGACTCAAGGCTATACCATTTTGGTAGAAAAACCACACTTAAACTTAGAAAACATTATGGAATTCACTTCGGAGAGAGAAAGTTTAGCCTACATACCTCGATTGAGCTTTCCTTAAGTCCTACTATACTTCGAGACTCTTAGCAACGTCAATCTTTTGGGAACATGATAAATTGAACCACAAGTTAGAGAGGTGATCATAGTTCTAGTCACTTGAGCATATTCTCAACACTAAGTGTGCATTATGCTTTTTTTTTAAACCATTTTGTGAAAGCTCCTACCATCCCTCATCCCATCCTTAGCTCAAGACCTAACCAAATACTTTTAAGGACTCATGCATGCAAGATATCCACTTCCATCCTCATCAATTACCCTTCTAATGGTCTACCCTAGTTATATCTAGTAATTAAGAGCTTGGGTTATAGAACCTTACCTTTTAGGAAGAAGACCTAGGTGTCTTTCTTCACAAATCTTCAAGGTTGAAGCAATATCTTAGGAGGAATGTTGATGAAGAACCCCCTTCTCCCTCTAGGACCCCCTCTCTCTCTCTCTAAATGCATTAGAAAATAGGCCTAAAATGAAGGGTAGTGTGTAGTATATCGACATGGGGTCGGGTAAGAAATTAGAAATTTGGAGCCTCGGAACAGATCTGCAATCGCATTTGCGATCGCATAATGGACATGTGGTCCGCAAAAAGGACCGCAAAAATGGTACCAAAAACTGATCACACTGCCTGGGTATGCGACAAGAATGTGGTCCGCATACCTATTCTGCGGTCGCATAATGCACCACAGAATTGCCCCTCGCAAAAAATTCAAGGAGATTATGTGATGACTATGCGGCCCGCATATTGATTATGTGATCGCATTATTAGCCGCATAGTTGACCTCAAAATCAGCCAACATACTATCTCACTCTGCAGCAGATATGCGCATTGCTTTTATGCGGTCGCATAATGGGTCGCAGAATGTACCCTTCTGAAAAATATTTTCTTTAATCTTTTAATGCACAGATCAATCCAAAGGGTCCGAACGAATTTCTAACACATACTCTTAACTTGACACTACGAGATCTCGGGTTCTGAGCAAAAATTTTCACGGGGACTTACAATCATATAAGGCACAAATCATTCTATAATGAAGCAGTGAAACATTTAAAACAGTAAATCAGTGAAAAATAGGTAAAAATCCTTTAACTCAAATGTAATTTCATGGAAAGGCCTTTTTCAACAATTAAGTAGGTAATTGGCAGGCAATTAAAGAAAAGTAAACACATAGAAGTTTGCCCCTCGGGCACAGTATCAACAAACCACCCTCAGACAATATCTTAGAACAATACAAGCCCCTCGGGCTCAATCTCACATCACAATGGGTACCCACGCTCACTGGGTGTGTGCAGACTCCTGGAGGAGCCTTTTACGGCCCAATCGCAATATCAAGCCATCTCGTGGCATCAATTCTAGGCTCTCGGCCTCATATCAATCAAGCCACCTCGTGACGTACATATCTCAGGCCCTCGGCCTCAAATCATGATCAATGTTTCCTCGCAACATAGGCTCTCAGTCTTACTCAGTCAAAAATACTCACAAGCCATTCGGGCAATAGTAAAACAATGATTCTCAGCCCAATCATTATTTAAAGGGATCATTTAAGTATTAAAAACAGAGTATACATGGCTTAATATGAAAACAGTGGGAAATAACATGGCTGAGTTCAAGTATAAAGTCAAAACAGTGAGGAGATACCAATATAAGCCCCTAAAGGGTCCAAATAGTTAGCACGAGGCCCAAATATGACATTCAGCCAAAATAATGATGATAGCAAATAGATTTCAGTCAAATATGCGGTAAAATAGTCATTCTGGACGGACTAAGTCACAATCTCTATCAGTGCACGACCCCACGCTCGTCATCAAACGTGTGCATCACCTCAATATAGCACAACAATGTGCAATCTGGGCTCTCAAACCCTCAGAACATCATTTACAATCATTACTCACCTCGAACCGGTTAAATCTCTGGCTCGCGATGCATTTTCCCCTCTCATCGACCACCACTCACGTCGAATCTATACAAATCAGAATGAGGACGTCAAAATAGGCTAAGGTAACAAAGCATGAGCGTAAACAATCAATATATGACACAAATCCTGAAATTACCAAAACCCGACCCCCGTGCCCACGTCTTGGAATTTGATAATTTTCATATCAATAGATTCCTTATCTCTCCACGAGTTCATATATATCAAAAGTTCTAAAATCCGACCTCAAAGGTTCCTTCAAATCCTCAAGCAAAGGTCTAAGTTTCCAAGCCCTAATTTTCCCAATTTTAACTCTTAATTTCCATAATTATAGCTCTAATCTGTTAATTAATAACATAGGGATGAGTTTTAAGTCCAAATTCCTTACCTCAATGAAGTTTCCTTGAAATCTCTCTTTCAAATCGTCCAAAAAGCTCCAAAGCCGAAGTAGAAATGGTGAAAATAGCTCAAAATCGCGAAGGCCACAATTTATACTTTCTGCCCAGACATTTTCGCATCTGCGGCCCAATATCCGCTTCCGCGGTACCACATTTGCGGTTCTTCATCCGCTTCTGCGGAAATCACTTAACTCCCCTTAGTCCGCATCAATTGTCCCCTACCCGCATCTGCGACATAGAAGATGCGGTCATCCCAACTACTTCTGCAGTCACTGCTCTTCAAGCCCCTTTTCACTTCTGCGTCTAATCGCCTGCACATGCGGCATCGCACCTGCGGTCCCCAAATCCACAGGTGCAGAAATACCAGAAGCAGCAAAAGTTCAGTAGCTGTAACAAAGTCTCAAACTCCCTGTCAACCATTCGAAATCACCCCGAGGCCCCCGAGACCTCAACCAAAAGCACAAACGTATCCCAATACCTTATTCAAACTTGTATCAATCTTCAAAACACCTCAAACAACATCAAATGAACCAAAACACATCGGATTCAAGCCAAACTTTCTAAAATCTTATGAATTCCATTTTAGATCAAAAACCTAACCAAACCACGTCCGAATGATCTGAAATTTTTGCACATACATCCCAAATGATCTAATGGAACTACTGCAACTCTTGAAATTCCATTCCAACTCCTATATCAAAATCTCGCCTACCAACCAGAAATCGCCAAAATATCAACTTCGCCAATTCAGGCCTAAATCTACTTCGAACCTTCAAAACCCATTCTGATCCACTCCTAAGTCTCAAATCACCTCCCGAAGCTAACCGAACCATTGGAACTCACATCTGAGCCCTCTAACACACAAGCCAACATCCGGTTGACTTCTCCAACCTAAACTCACTCCAAAGAGACTAAGTATCTCAAACCTTACCAAAATCATACCGGATTCGATCCGACCAACCAATACCACATAACCCAAATAAACAAAGATAAAGAAGCAGAAATGGGGGAAACGGAGCGGTAACTCATGAGACGACTGACCGAGGAGTCACAATAATAGAAAGGCTCAAGTTTAACTCCACACTTAAATTCATATCACGTATTTCAGACTATCAATATGACTAAGGAAACGAGCATACACTATGTTAATTATGCCTATAGAGAGGTCACTAAACGAGCGGGAAGACAATCAGTTATGAATAAGCAAATCTAGAATTGCTATATGGATAGTTGTCCTGCAGTGTTGTTTAAACCCTGTATGAATGATTTCTACACGATTTGACTTAGACAAGCAGTTGAATAATGTTGATTCTCGTTGTAGTTGATTCTATAGCCATGATTTCTAGGCGAGTCATTCAATTAAAGAAGGTATTAGCGTAAACAAATTCAAACAGTTAACATAGAGTCTAATAGACATGATTTTTAGATGGTTGGACTTAGATAATTTTAGGCATTAAGTTTTTTAAAAGCTCAAGTTCATTCCATTGATCATATAACCATGATTTCTAGGCGAGCCACACAATTGAGAGAGGTATCAATGAGCGGAATCCTATAGGCATGCTGTCTATAGAAATAAAATAGGAACGAGTTTGATTTAAATCCGATATGCATAATTTCTAGACATGTTGTAGTCTTATTGGCATAGTTAATATTAGAGTCCTAAATCACGTTTTCTAAATGAACATGCGAGATGGAAGACCTATATGCATGTTGTATATTTGGAGAGTAATACATAGAGATGTATCATATTGAGCAAGTAGCAAATAAAGCATTTTAGATTCTATAGTCATATTTTCTACCCATTCATGTAAAAATTAAAGTATCCCAGCTCCCAATTTCACTAATTTCTCCATTATTTATTTTTAAAAATTAGTACTGACCCAAATAAAAATACAGGCTCAATTACAAATAAGAATAACTGAGTAACACATTTAGGCCTTCACATGGGCTTAGAACTTCACGAGCAGGCCTATACTCTGGGTATTGTCAACATACTTCAAACCCCAATGTCAAACTGGCCGAGCAGTCAGGCCCAAACAATATGAGCAACTACCTTGTTTACCCATTGTTAACAACAAACAGGAATACAACTCAGTTACTCAAGTAAATTCAAATATAGACATAAACACATACACATTGGATTTTCAGTGTTGCAACTAATAAAGAAACTGGACTATTAAACAATATCTTAGAATATTATGCCTAAGAGGTAAAATAGCACATGAACGAGAATAGAACAACTTTTAGCTAAACAATTCTCAAGAAGATTTCAACAAACAGGGGTTCAAGATAAACATAGTTCAGAACTAATTCTGATGAAATAATTAAATGGAAGTTCATACATAGAAGAATTAACAAGAAGATCTAAGGTAAGACATAGTTGAAATTGATCCTATAGCCAAGAGAGATCCCTTTCATGAAAATTTAAAGCAAACCAATTTGATGAACACAATTCAATGGGCGCGACAAAGTAATTAGCAAGTACACACCTAGTTTCAAACATGAGAGACTTAGCATAAAATCTAAGGTGGAACATGGGCCAGAATTAATTATGGAAAGATAACCACCGGATAATCCTTTCAGGAAGGATTCATCATGAAAAATCAAGGCAAATTAGGTTGTGAAAGTAGTTCAATGGGTGCAACAAATCAATTAGCACTGATTCACTTAATTCTAAAGAAGTCATAGATTCTAGAGGTCGATCACACATGGCAAGTTCAATTATATGTATAAATGATTTCTCTAAGGCATTAGACTCAAGAAAATTGAACACTAGCATGCATGGATCTGTAGAACAGCATTGCGACAATATAATTACAGTAAAGCACACAACAATAGTAAAATATTGGGGTTCATAAATAACAGAGAAACATAAGTCATACTTGTTTCAGAAAAGTTCAGACAATATTGGCATGCAGAATTCACACGTGATCATGAATTAACTCTAAGAAAATTAGCAAATAGCCCGTTGTACACGAATGACTTAGCATGAAGGAGGAAGAAACATTCAAACAAATTCTGGGCAGGCATTAATTTCCTAAGAGGTTTTAATACAAGAATCCAAAGCAAGGTATGAAGATGCACTCATAACATACGTAAATCAGGTTTAATATGAACATACGAACTAGATAAACATAGGGAGATCAGGAATCAACTTAGTTAACTATGCATGATTCTAAAATTAGGACTTAAATAGAGTTGAGGCTATAGAACATTAAAACGGCAAAATGACATTAAGACGAATATGATTGTATACAAAGTAGCATCGTTAAAAATCATAGTGGCTCACAAAAATTCAAATAGCATTGGTGCACCAAAACATGAACACAAGCAAAAGAAAATAGGATTGAGAGAGTAGAGAACACTAGCTAGCTACAAACAAACGAGCAAAGAGTAAGAAACTTAAAATCTTAGAAATGATTTAGCAACAACAATTGAATGAGAATAGTGCAACCCCAAATCTCCAGTGCTTTAGAGTTCACATGAGCCTCGAGATAGGCTTCGAGAAGCGCTTGCACTGGAGGAGGCCATTGACAACACCACAATGGCCTTGGCTTTTATCCGACCACTAACTAATTAGACACACTAGTTTTAGAGTAGAAGAGAGTAAGTGTAAGTGAGAGAGACAGTAGTGATTAAGGTCTGCCTAAAGGGAAAATCGGGAAAGGGTTATATAGTGCTTAATTAGGCAAGCAAACAAGGAAAGAAAATATTACATGCAATAAGTAAAATTGCCGGTAAAGGAAAGAAATCGAACCCCTTTTTTCTATGTATATAAACAAGATATCGTCCAAATCTTGAAGATCGAAGTTGAACAGGTCTAATTTGGAAAGGTAATACTTGCCAAAATTAGGGCGAGTACTAAGTAACACCACAAGCATGTGAGTAATAGCAGGGTAGTGTAAATAAGGTAAGCAGATTATAGGATTCCATAGTATAGCCGGATTCAGAGAGATTTTGGGAGGTAAGGCAACCAGGATTCATAGAAGAGAGGACGTAAAAGAGAGCATGTAAGGGCGGCTGGGCGGAGAAGAATGGTATCTAGGGTTTGAGGTGGGATATAACAAGAATGGGGAGTTTATTGTAGGTCATTGATCATTTGAGATCAACGACCAAGATTAATGGGGATGGGGCAATTTAAAAGTGAGGTCTCGACCAGATTGGGGATATATGGGTCGTTTGGCTGGGGCCTGGGGTTTGGGCTGCTTTGGTCCGAACATTGCAGCTCTGCAAGGCTACAACTAAAAAATACACAAAAATTAAGTCAAAATAAATTATAAAATGATTAATAAAATGATAAAAATATTATTTTTGAAATTAATATTTTAAAAAAAATAAATTATAATTGCAAAAAATAAAAAAATATTATTTTGACCTAAGTAGCAATAAACTACAACTATTTATAGAGTATAGGCTATTATTGTAAATAACGTGTAAATAGTATAAAAGTACAAATATAATTATATAAAATAAACTAAAATATTATAAAATATGATGTGGGTGTAAATAATTAATTTAAACGGTTAAGAACTAAAAAATAATTAATAAATATTTAACAATTAGAAAACACAACAAAAAAAATCAAATTTTAAAGCTTAAAAGGATAAAATTTATTTGTATGAACTCTTGTAATATAAATTTGATAATAATACAAAAATAATATTTTGAAAAATATATGGAATACTTTATAAAATATGAGGGCAAAATTTAGTATCAACAGTGGTCTTAGAGGTTGTGTTGATATATGATAACCTTATAAAGAGGAACAAAAGAAGCAAAGTGTCCAAAAAGAAAAAAAATATGGGTAGTAATCAAGGAGGGCACGATTACGTTTATCCCAAACACTTATCCTACCCGTTTCCAGGTCTACACTACAATCTTTGAGTTAATGTCGATTTAAATCAAGGGCAATCCTATGATATGATATTCATAGAGGGGATTGTTTGATAGGTAAGCACTCTTGGGTTATTGTTTTGAAATCTAAGGGTTAACTCTATTGAAGTCACATGCTTGTAAAGGTCAACGGTAATCATTCTCGCTTTGTAAATCTTAGGAATTGTTTAGCCTATAGTGTATGTTGTGTTTTAATTGCTTGAGGACAAGCAAGAGTTTAATTTAAGGGCAATCCTTTACGTATATTTTTTTTATTATTTAATATTTTTGTAGGAATTCTGGGTCTAGGAGTAAGAAACAAGCAATAGTGTCGAATCATACTTGTGGAAAGTGTTGTGAGAAATTCTTCAAGCCAGGGAAAGGGTGTGTGAGCCGCAAAAGGAAATTAGGCAGCCACAAAAGGAGCTAGAACTTGGTAATTTTTAGAGAGCATTCTGCGAGCCATTCTACGAGTCACGTAACTGACCTACAAGATGCAAAACAACTTTGCACGGAGAGATCAAAAACGAAAAATTCCAGTATGTGAAGATATGAACCATTATACGGATCACGAATCAAGTTTGCGGTCTATTTTATGATCCGCAGCCCATATGAGACGTTCTAGGTCCATTTCATAGAGGTACAATTTGCGAATCCTAGAGTGATTTTGTGAATCGAATATATACCAGGTCTACGGTCTATTTTGCGATCGCAGAAGGATATCAGAGATCATTTTTGTCAAATTTTTGTTCCATTTGCGGATACTATAAAAAAACCTTTAGGGTTTTTGTGGGCCATTCTTGTTCAAATCTTTGCCTCCATCATTAAATATTATTCTTTCGGGTTGGTGAAACTTTTAAGACAAAGATAATCTATCCCTTTTGTTCATCTTCTTCGCTGCATTAAAAGACTCAATTGTTACCATTAGGGGTGTACATGGACCGGGTTGGTTCGGCTTTTATTAAAATCAAATCGTACCAATTATATCGGTTTGGATTAGTTCGATTTTGTCGGATTTTTCGGGTTTTTTTGTTACATGAATATTATTTCAATCTTACGTTATTAAAATTATAGATAAAGCTTTGATAAGTGAATATATGTTTAGTAAATATAAAAAAAATTAACAAACATATGATCTATTAAAATATTCTAATGGGAGAAATTTTTTAGTAATACATGATAGTTATTTTCTTAGTCGTCTAATAATAATTTTTCGTTAAATTACGCTTTCAAGGTTAATACATGAGAGGATCCCAAATATTTCGACATTTTCTAAAGAAAAATCACTACAAAGTCTTAAAAATATAAATAAAATTTATATATTTATATGTCGGTTTGGTTCGGATTTTTTTACTCAAACCAAACCAAGTCAAATCAAATTTAGTCGGGTTTTTTAATCGATTTGGTTTGATTTTTCGATTTGGTGCGATTTTCCGGTTCAGTTTGAACACCTCTAGTTTCCATTAATTATTGTGTCCTTTTTTTTATCCTTAATGTCTAGCTAAATATCTTTGTTAGGAATACGGACTTTTTTATTGTTATGTGAACGAGTATGAATACAAAAACACATGTTTATTGAAGTTTATATTTTCTATTTATTCTTTATGTTTTATTAGTTATTTGGACCTTTCAAATATCTAATAATGCCATTTTACCTTAAGCTTTACTTGAAAAAGAGAGTTGAGCTTTGGAAAGAGTGTATAGTAAGAATTTGGGGCTTAAACGCCATGTAATAAATTTAACCTAGAGATAGAAAGAGTTTAAAATAAAATATATTGAGTATTCACATCCACACACTTTACTTTTGAGAGAATCTAAGAGTGATACTTATTTAATGAGTTAAGAGACCTTTAATAAAAGTTTTTTAATTATTATTCATAATATTGCATCATTAAATTGGCTAAACTATATACTCCATTGACATTATCTTCAGATGAAAACCACAACTCTAGTCCCTTTACTTGCTCGTTAGTCGTTACACAACATAAAATTAGTCTCATGTTGTTGTACTTAACCCATTAATCTATTTGCTTTTAGCTATAGATTTCAACCTTTCTACTTACTATCATAAAAATAACAGACTTGCAGTATGACGTTACATCTAACAAGTAATCCGTTCTTTGTCGTATTCTACGTGGAATTCGACCCCAATCTCATTGATTCTATATTTGACGATGATCGCTTATTCTACTGTAAAGGTGTAATTTGGACGTATAACTCATCTTTTATTGTTTGGCTGAGACACGGATGAAATTGAATAGAAACTACTTAAGTTGCTTTGAAGAAAATAATAAAAGGATAAGTGATTATTTGTTTTTTTGGCCATGTCATAACGATTGATATTCATACTTTTGAACTGTCAATTAAGTATTCAATAGGCACACATTAAATAAAGAATTTAGGTGTCATATCTCATATATTTAAATGAAATTCGTTTTTAAAGGACCTCTTATGTATTCAGCCCTCCCAAAAAAAAATTTATTGAGTTATTTTCCTTTCCCTTTTCTTTGACTCTAACAGATCATTTGTTTGTTGTAATAAAAAATAACAATCCCGAGACAAAATACTGAATTAGTTTATTTCGCATTTTGTTAAATTTTTAATTTTGGGATAAGCAACTTCCGAATTAAATCCCATATTGAGGGTAGGATAACAATCTTTGAATTATTAATCTCAAAATAAAATACTAATTACAGAGATGTCCTTCTTCAAAATTCTTTTTCGAATGTCCTTTAAAATAATTCAAGGTTAAAATTAAAAATAAAAGTTTATTATACTGCTTTTATTCTAGTTTTAATCTAATGAACCAAATATTATTCCCTCCGGTCCAAAATAAGTGATTTTTTGGTCTTTTTTTGTGGTAAAAAATAAGTGATTTTTCCAGATTTCAAGAATGAATTAATTATTTCTTTCCTACATTATCCTTGGAGTAAATAGTGTTAGAATATGTATTTATGTGAGATAATAAAAGTTAATATGATCAATTTCATTGCTTATTAATGCTAAAAAGGTAAATTTCTTAAATCTGTTTGAAAATATGAAAAAAAATCGCTTATTTTGGACTGAGGAGTATAAAATTAACTTAGGTCCCTTTATTATTTAATTCCTATATTATTATATCATTTAAAATCCATAGAGGTTTATTTTGGGTTTATCCTCCTGAGAGATAGCACTTTGAGCTGAAATGGCGATGGCTCTTCTTCAGTACGGCTGCTCCCTTCCCCTCGCACGGGCCTTACGGTCTCGTACTTTTACAGTCGCCTCCAGTAGCGTCGGAGTACCCTCACTCAAGAAGGCTTCTCAAATGGATTCGCACGTCCTCCTTGGCTTGTCTGACGAACAACTTCAGCAAATAGCTCTCGACTTTGGTCAGGTTTGGTCACAGCCCAACAATTTGTAACCAAACTGTTAAAACGTCAACGAATACGCCACTTAATTACTCTGTTTAATGTGCTACAGAAAAGTTTTAGGGGTAAACAACTGTATCATCTCATCTACAAGAGAAAGGTCAAGGAAATTCAGGAATTTAGTCAGCGTGAGTTTTTTGTTTTAGCCCTTATCTCTTTCTTACTATTGGAAATATAATTCTAGTTTTATTTATTTAAGACCAAAGTCTGTTTCATTTTTATGCTTGCTCTTACGTTTTGTAATTACTATTTTTTCTGTTAAATTTTGCAGTGCCGTTGGCATTCAGATCCGATTTAGAAGAAGCAGGATGGAGGGTTGGAAGGTCCCCAATTCATAATGCAGTCACCGCAGCTGATGGGACCATTAAGGTGAATTTTCTTGCATTTTTTGTTATGCTGTGTTTAGTGGTTACAGATTTTTTGTTGCCCTAAGTATAGTAGTTTTGCCGTTAATTTCATTTAGAAATAACTAGCAAACTTTCTTGTGTGCTTAACTTTGGTTGACTGTTTAGTCTGGTGTTATTTTAATGACTATACAAAAAGATGGCCAGTCGAAGCTGATCCTAGATTGTCGATATACCTATACAAGGCATTTTGGCATGTGGTGACTCCATTTTTTATGTCTGGTGCCTCCATTATACCATCGAGTGCAGGCTTTTTGCAGTATGAAAAGCGCAAAGCGCAAAGCGCAAAAAGAGATAGAATTCATGGGACTTTAAGTGAAAATCGAGAATGGGAGTGCACATGTCTTAGAAGTAAAGTGTACATTTTTGAAAAATAGAAGAAGTACCAAATATATGTTTATAACATCAAGTTGCTAACTTCAGCTTCCAGTATATAATAATGACAACTTTTATAGTAATCCAACAATTCTGAATAGACATCAATATAATATAATTTCACTAAGACCATAGAAAGATAACTTCAATCACAAAATTAATACTTATATTCGGCTAGTCAACTATTAGAAAATTATGTTGCAGTATTGGCCCTCATGTTTAATTACTTTAGTAACTGAACTAAGAGAGTAGAAAAAAGAAGCAAAAGAGAAGTCTGCAAGAAGTAGCAAGATTATTTGTGTATGAAAATAACAAGAAGCTGATGATGTAGCAGAGAAACAGTCGTAGAAGTCAACGAGGGCAGTTGAAACATTGATATGTATGCGGAGAGGAGACCTAGAATCTACATAGCAAGAGGTCCTGTTTTTCCTTTGTCTACATTTATTGAAGTCAGATTCAAAGCATTGACCAGTTTTACTCAAGTACTCTATGCCTCATTTTTAAAGCAAGCTGTTCTCATAGGCACATCATTTCACCCATGGGAGAACTCGGTTTGCGTTGCTCTATCACTTTAGATTTCAAAGGGATGTTTTTTAGTAGCATTGACTTTTCAACCTCTTTTTTTATTCTTCAACAGGTTGACTTTTTGCCGATGGAGTCCATATTCTTGTGAATCCTTCCTGTCATGAACCATTTAATGTTAGACCTTTTTTGACCCAAATATCCCACTAGCCCCAGAACAACTATAATATGGCTTCATCTCATCGTGCATCGACCAAAATATGATTTCGAATAACTACTTGGATTGAGAGGAGTTGTAAAATATGATTTTAGTAGGTGTACTGACTATATGGTGGTAGGAGCTTTCCATGTCTTTAGAAGTTAAAGCTAATGCCTGTATGTTGGTGTTTTGAAGGCAACTATAGGTATATCAAGCTGCTAAGCTACAATATGAAAATTTTGGAGAGGGTGGTGGAGATGAGGGTGAGGAGGATTGTCTATTTTCGAGAACCAGTTCGGCTTCATGCCGGGATGATCGACTACCGAAGCCATTCATTTCATAAGGAGATTGGTGGAGCACTATAGAGCGTGGAAAGAGGAGTGTTCATTAATTTGGAGAAAGCATACGACAAAGTCCCAAGGGAAGTCTTACAGAGGTGTTCCTGTAGCGTACACTAGGGCGGTTAAGGACATGTATGATGGTGCTAAAACACGAGTAAGGACAGCGGAAGGAGACTCGAGACACTTTCCAATCGTGATGAGGTTGTAGTCTTGCACCAGGGATCGACTCTTAGCACGTTCTTATTCGCGATGTATTGGCGCGACACATTTATGGGGAGGTACCTTGGTGCATGTTATTTGCAGATGACATTAGTGTTATTGATGAGACGCAAGATGGAGTTAACACTAAGCTGGAGGTCTGGAGACAGATTCCGAAGTCCAAAGGCTTCAAGTTTAGTAGGACTAAAATTGAATACATCGAGTGCAAGTTCAGTGATGTAACTTAGGAAGCTGAAGTGGAAATGAGATTTTATACACAAGTCATCCCCAAGGGAAGAAGTTTCAAGTACCCGGGGTCAGTAATCCAAGTTAATGGGGAGATTGATGATGATGTCACTCACCGTACTAGAGCGGGGTAGAAGAAATTAAGGCTTGCATCCGGTGTCTTATGTGGTAAGAACGTGCCACTAGGAGGAGCAATACTAGATTCCTCAATGGTCGGTATGGGTAAGACTTCTATGGTGGAAGATGTAGGAGTTATAGTAAACTCCTCAAGAGTCGGTATCGGTAAAAACCTCTGATATATCAAGGTGATCAAAAGAGGTAAAGTAAGGTCAAGACTCAAAAAATGTGACATCGGTTGACATAAGATACCTATGAAGATCAGGTGATTAGCAATGATATCCCTTTTGAACTCGAGAATAACCAAGGAAGACAAACTTGAGAGCACGGGGAGCTAACTTATCTTTTCAGGGAGCTAAGTTATGAACGAAACATGTGCTCCCAAACACACCAGGGAGAATAGAGTATAAGGGTGACCGGGAAAAATTACTGAATACGGAATCTGACTATGGATTGAAGATGAAGTCATCCGATTAATTAGATAACAAGCCGTGAGAATTGCATCACCCCAAAAACACATCGGGACATAAGACTCAATTAGAAGTGTGCGAGCAGTCTTAGTGAGGTGTCTATTCTTTCTCTTTGCTATCCCATTCTGCTGAGAGATATACATATAAGATGTCTGATGAATAATTCCTTGAGAAGTCATAAACTGCTGAAATTGAGAGGATAAGTATTCTAAGGCGTTATGACTATTAAAGATATGAATAGAAACGCCAAACTTATTTTTTTATTTCAGCACAAAAACTCTAGAATATAAAAAAACAACTAAGAAAGATCTTTCATTAAAAAAATCCAAGTATATGTTGAGTAATCATCGATGAAACTAACAAAATAACAAAATCATAAGGTTGAACTGATTCTACTTGGACCCCATATATCAGAATGAACTAAAGAAAAAATAGATTCTGCACGACTCTCAACATTACGCGAAAAAGTGGCTTGGGTATGCTTCCCAAGTTGACACGACTCACAATCTAATGTAGACTAACTAGGAACCATCTTTTGAAGCTAGGATAAACTTGGATGTACTAAATGTCTATGAATTAGGTCTGGAGAATTTGTAACTGGTCATGTTGTGGAAGGATTGAGTGAGTCAAGGTAGTAAAGGCATTGTGATTCACGCCCTGTGCCAATCACCTGTCCCATACTGCGGTCCTGCATAAGAAAATAGTCATCAATAAAGTATATATCACAATGGAGGGCACGAGTCAACCGACTAACTGATGCAAGATTAAAAGGACAACTAGGTACATTAAAATTTTTGCTTACCTGCAGTCTCTGTTTGAGCAACATTAATATTTTTAGGTGGTCGACCATGCGAAGAGTAACACACCTCACGGGTGTGTCCAAGCCTATTACAATAATAATGCTTGGGTCGAGACCTCCCAAAACAACCTCCGCCTCGTCTATTCCCCATAGTTCGAGATACCCGATTTTTCACTATTTGGGATGCGAGAACAGATGAGTCAACCGTCTGTGATGAGATCACTATGTGATTAGGCGCTGTAGCAAGGCGAAGTAATCGAGAGAATAGTTCATCAACTGTAGGGACAATCAGAGTAGCCAAAATCTAGTCATGCACAAAATCAAGGTCGTTATGATGTCCAGCGAGTGTAAGAACTAGAAGATGTTGTTGCTCTTGTTTAGAGATGGCAATGGGGCGTCACGTTGCGGTCGCGGGGCAGGTTCAACCTTGACTCACGAGGATTTCAACACGCCCCGCATAACAAAATTTTTAGTTTTCAACCCGCCCCGCCTCGTCCCGCATAAACCCACCGCGCCCTGCATAGAAAAAGTTTTCTATTTTTTTCAATTTTAATGAATAATTTTAGCCTATTATTATACTATGTCAAAAGTTTCCCTTTTTTATTTATATACAAAAAATTATGAGAAAGTTTCTAGAAGAGTAATACTCTATTTAGCAAAACTTTTAATTTTTGCTTACTTTGAGAGAGTTTCCAGAAACCACTTTCGTGATACCATTTGTGTTTAGCTAAATCACTTTTTAAAAAAATACTCTTGTTGGTACTCCCTGCATTTCAATTTAAGTGAACCTGTTTGATTGGCCACGGAGTTTAAGAAAAAATAAGACTTTTGGAATTTGTGGTCCTAAAAAAAGTCAAATAAGGACCCAGAGTATTTGTGTGGTTATAAAGGCTCCTCATTAAGCATAAAATTGTAAGTTTAAGCTAAATTGTTACCAAATTTAGAAAGGGGTCATTCTTTTTGGAACGGACCAAAAAGGAAATAGGTTCACATAAACTGGAACAGAGGGAGTATTAGATGAGCAACTTGTATTAGACTAATTTGGCAAAAATATGCTTTTGAATGTCAAATTATGTAGAGAAAAGCAGCAAATTCACGATGGTACTAGTCAAGAGTGCTTCACCCGCAACCGCGCCTAAACCAACCCCTCACTGCACAAGCTTAAACCCGCTCCGCCCCATTACCATTCCTACTCTTGGTGCTTTTCAACACTAGCAGAAACTGACATCAACTTCTCAAATTCATCCATGACTGCCTGTACTTGTCCCAAGTAAGTCGACATATCCAATTCCCGTTTCTTCAAATTTGTGATCCACGATATCACACCATAGAAACGAGATATGTCATTAGTGTATAAAGTACGATTCTTTTCCCAAACTAAATGACATGACTAGAATGGACGAAACAAAGGCATCAACATAGAATCAATAGATCGTGACATGATACTACATAACCAAGCATCCATCTTTTCCCAGTGCTTTGGCCTTTTCATCTCCCTCACTAGCTTTTTTGGTTAAGTGATCTTGAACACCTTGAGCTTTACACCCACAACTATACAGACGAAGCCCAAGATAAATGCCTTAGGATGATTATTCTAAGGCATTATCGCCAAATTGATTTTTTATTTCCTCACAAAAGCTCTGGAATATGAAAAACAACTCAGAATGATCTTTTATTAGGAAAATCCAATTACATCTTGAGTAATCATCAATGGAACTAACAAAATAACGAAATCCTAAGGATGAACTAACTCTATTAGGACCCCATATATCAGAATGAACTAAAGTAAAACAGACTCTGCACGACGCTCAACATTAAGCGAAAAAGTGGCTTGCGTATGTTTCCCAAGTTGACACGACTCACAATCTAATGTAGACCAACTAGATAAACTAGGCACCATCTTTTGAAGCTTGGATAAACTTTGATATCCTAAGCGTCTTTGAATTAGGTTTGGAGAATCTATAATTGGACATGTTGTGGAAAGATTGAGTGAATCAAGGTAGTAAAGGCCTTGTGATTCACGCCCTGTGCCAATCATCTGCCCCGTACTGTGGTCGTGCATACAAAAGAGTCATCAATAAAGTATATACTGCAATGGAGGGCACGTGTCAACCGACTAACTGATGGAAGATTTAACGGAAAACCAGGGACATAAAGAACATATCTAAAGTGACAGAGGACAAGGGATTAGCTTGTCCAACTCCTTTTGCTTTGGTTTGGACTCCATTGGCTAAAGTAACACCGGGAAGAGACTACGAATAAACAATATTTGACAAAATTGACTTATTACCAAAAATATGATTAGAGGTGCCTGAGTCCATGACCTACGGTCCAAGAGTTGTAGACTGGGAAACAAAGCAAAGGAATTACTATCAACAGAAGTTAGTCTGAGCAACTGAGGCTACTTGTGGAAGTATATACTTACTTGCTCGATACTGGAGGAACTCATTATATTCCCTTTCAGATAAAGAAAATCTCTGCTTACCTGCAGTCTCTGTTTGAGCAACACGAACACTTTTAGGTGGTCGACCATGCAAAGAGTAACACACCTCACGGGTGTGTCCAAGCCTATTACAATAACAATACTTGGGTCGAGACCTTCAAAAACAACCTCTGCCTCGTCTATTTCCCATAGTTCGAGATACCCGATTTTTCACTGTCTCGGATGCGAGTAAAGAGGAGTCAACCGTCTGTGATGAATTACCAGCGTGACCATATTTTGGCTAGTCTGACTGTCCCTAGAGAGAATAGTTCATCAACTTTAGGGATAGTCAGACTAGCCAAAATATGATCACGCACTGAATCAAGGTCATTAGGAAGTCCATCGAGTGTAAGAACTAGAAACATCTTTTGTCGTTACTGTTGTTGCTTTTCACCACTAGCAAAAACTGACATGAACTTCTCAAATTCCTCCATTACTACTTGTCCCAAGTAAGTCGACATATCCAATTCCTATTTCTTAAAATTCTTCATCCGCGATATCATATAATAAAAACAAGATATGTCATTAGTGTAAAAAGTACGAGCCTTTTCCCCAAACTAAATGACATGCCTAGAATGGACGAAACAAAGCCATCAACTTGGAATCAATAGATCGCCACAAGATACTACATAACTGAGCATCGATCTTTTTCCACTGTGCTTAGGCCTTTTCATCTCCTTTACTAGCCTTTTTGGTTAAGTGATCTTGAATACCTTGAGCTTTACACCGCAACCCCAAAGACGAAGCCCAAGATAAATAATTTGAACTTCCAAGTAGGGGTTCAGAAGTAATCATAAAGGCTGAATTTCCAACTCCACTATTTTTGGAACCAAAAGCTCAGGAGACATGGTTGGATCAAATAAGT
Source organism: Nicotiana glauca (assembly GCA_026770625.1). NCBI lineage: Eukaryota > Viridiplantae > Streptophyta > Magnoliopsida > Solanales > Solanaceae > Nicotiana > Nicotiana glauca. The sequence goes on from MU784724.1 coordinate 75,392, forward strand.
ACGAAGTCACAAAAATTGGTGGCAAAGTTGGTCCAAAATTGTGTTAGGTCACAAAAACAGTTGAGAAGCAACAGAAAAAATACATTGTAGCCGCCGGAAACTGGAACAATCTTCGGAATTCGCAAATAGTCACTGGAAAATTAAAAAGTTGTCGGAATATGATGAACTTGAATGAGTAGAGTCGGAAAAGCCTAGTAAACAAGCTGTCTCAAAAAGGTCAGCGAAAAAATGGTCGGAAGGGGTCCCACGCGCCTGTGCGTGGACCAGATCTCACCGAAAAAATTCTGCTCCGATAGGCGTGTGAAAGCTCTGCTACCGGAGATATATGATGGCGTTTGGTCACCGGGGGTTGAGGGACCTTGTGGCGGTGTTGGTTTTTTGCACAACGCCGATGGAAATTAGTTTGACGTAGATCTGTCCTATAATCGTTGGAGTTGACGCACGACGACTGTTTGACTTTCCCGGATGTGTCTCACTCACGCTCTGATACCATGTGAGAAATAATATACGGGAAAGTATTCTATTGGTTTATTAACAATGATACAATGAGTCCTATATATATAATACAAGTTCTACTCCTACTACATATGGGACTAGGATTATTTACATATAACTATTTTAGACCTACGAAGATTGGAGGCTTAGGATTAATGGACCTAAAAGTTTTAACAAAGCCCAACAATTTGGGAGCTTGGCATTGAAGATCAACTGCAATGGAGGAAGGTCACAACAAATAAATACGGGACTAGATGAGAATTAAAGTAAGTTCAAGGGAAGATGAGAGTTAAGAATCCTGAAGCAAATAATGAGGTCGAGTACAAAACAGAAAAGGAAAACAAACAAAAGATTCTCACTTGAAGTTGGAAAGAGTATTTGAAGTTGTAGTTTGAAAAGGGGTATCTGGAAGTTCAAGCTGTGTTTGGAGACATGAATATCAATTGGAAAAAATGTTGAAATTTTTGATTGAAAACCACTGTTTCATTTGAAAAACCCTCAAACCAGTTTTTCAACTTTAAATTCTCTATTTCACGTTAAAGTTGAAAAAATGGACCAAATTACAAAGACAAACATTGATTTGCAAATAATATTTCAAGCTAAAGTTTAAATAATGAAATAATTAATTTTCTAGCTGAACTTTTTAGGACATAACTGATTCTCTCTCTCTATCTCTCTTTTCTTTCTGCTGGTATATGTGTGTGTGGCATAACTGGAAGTTAGGATTGTGTTAACACGGAAGGATGTTGTGTCCATATCCAGCTACCGAAGGAGAGCAAATTGGAAGTGACTTTTAAAGAATGAGTTAGATAATGGACCTCCAGCATATGCTATATAGCAAGTTATGTTATGCCCTGTGACAGCTTTTATTTTGTATGTCTTGGTGTTTTTATGTCAAATCTTCCCTAAGATTGTACTTTTTAGTTATAGTTTTTTTGGTCCGAGAAAGAAAAAGGAAAAAAAGTTATAATTATTTTTGGGAGGTTGAATTCTTTTGTGTAGTACATATGTCTTTCTTCTGTCATCTTTTCCCTCTTTAACTATCTTAGAATTCTGATATTTATCTTCAGTTGTTAATAAAACTCGAGGACAACCGATTGGTCGAGACTGTTGGAATTCCAGTTAAAGACAAAGATGGTTCATCTCGCTTGACAGCATGTGTTTCATCTCAGGTAACTTATTATCATCATTGATTAAATATATGCTCTCAGAATTAGCTACTAAATTTTTTTGTGGCTTTTACTCTTTATTCTGCCGCTGTGGCCATTCATTTCTTTGCTAATCAGGTGGGCTGCCCATTGCGCTGTTCGTTCTGTGCCACTGGCAAAGGAGGATTCTCAAGGAACCTTAAGAGCCATGAAATTGTTGATCAGGTTTTCTTTTCATCTCTGTCCTTAATATATACCGGCGTCTTCATAATTGCTTTCTTTTAGCTATAAAAGCTATATCGTGGGATTTCTATAGATTTTGTATCCATCATTTTGGATAGAAAATGGATGGCCTGTTAACACACCATAGCTGCTAAAAGCTGTTACCTTTATCACTCATGGTTTTGAACTTTAACTTGATCACAGTCAAGAGGATTCTGTGGGCACACGTATTGATTTTCGTTTTCTTGTTGATGCCAAATTCAAGAACATGGTATGTCTTTGTGGCATAAACTTAAGGAGATTATTTTGATTTATAATTAACCGCTGCAGGTCTTGGCAATAGAAGAGCTATTCAAGCAGAGAGTGACAAACGTTGTCTTTATGGGTATGGGGGAGCCAATGTTGAACATGAAAGAAGTCCTTGAAGCACATCGTTGCCTGAATAAGGTCTTGTAACATCCTTGATATGACTTTCTTTGTTCATTTCAGTTCCTCCCTCGAGTCTGACATGTTGATTGAACTAAAAATGTTTTCTGGTACAATGTATTTCCTGTCCTTTTCTACAAGAGCGTATTTTATATGTTTCTCTTGGTATAAAAGGCTCCCAAGATTCTGTTGCCTTCAAGAATATTGACAGATTCTGAGGTTAAGTAGTGTGTTGATTGCTTAATTATGCATTTCATTGCATAATTGGCCCTGCTGGTTGAATAGCTTTCTATGAATATTCACCTTGAAAAATGTGGGCACTTGGTTCTTACTCCTTTTCAGAGGGTAAAAGTATCTGAAATATGCAAGTGACTGAGAGATCTATTATGTCTTGCTAGAGAAATTTTTTCCTTCAAATGTAAATCAAACTTGATGAAGTAATAAAAAGGCACTGGGCAATTAGTGCCAAGAGCTTACACAAGAGTGGTAGGATCATTCTTCCATATAGTTGACCCTTTAAGTTTTGTAGAAAAGCAGCATATTGTTCCATGTTATTTCATATGGTGTAGTATGAAATTTGAATTCTCTCTTCTTATAAGGATATTTTGATTGGGCAAAGGATGATTACGATTTCAACTGTTGGAGTTCCAAACACCATAAAGAAGCTCGCATCTTACAAACTTCAGTCAACATTGGCTCTCAGGTAGTAGTTACTCTCTCTACCTCCAAACCCCCCCCAAACATTACACACACTAGCAACTCAAATAAAGCACAACAAAAGGGAAGAAAAAGAATCTTAAAATGATAGCTGAGAAATGCATGTGTGGTAGCAGATACTTCTGGCTTTTCGTTATTAAGCACTGCTATGGTAGTGGTGTGGGCCTTTGGGTGCTTATTTCCTTCTTCCAATATGTTGCAAGGATTATTCTGAGCCCTTTTTATAAATAAAATAAAGGATTAGTCTGAGCCCTTAGTTTACAGCATATATAGATTTTCTTGTGCCCCTTCGCATAATGTCCTTGCCTCCTGATATGTGGCTTTTATACTACTTTGTGGGATTGTTCTAGCCCATATGCAGGCTAAACTTAAACATTGAATAAAAGCATAAGAATGATGTTTGCTACCAAATCTCTAATGACGACTTTAGATTTAAGAAACCATGAAGCTACCACATTTCAGCAGCAAGATAGTTGATACCCCACTTAATTTCAGAGAAGTGTGGCCAACAGATCTGGACAAGATGTAGCATAAGAAGCAAGTGTACTGATACTCTGTCCTAAATCATTTGTTTTTTCTTGCCATTGAATAGAAACATCGGATTTGCAAAAGTTGAAGAGTGGTTATCTGCATACTCTAGGCAAGGAATTTAAAACAGACAGTTCAGATATTGGTGGAACTTTATATATCTCATGATGTGATTAGTTTCATTTTATCAGTGGGACTTTTTTTTTTTTTTTTGAGATGACCGAGAAATCCGTTTGGGCCCGATCCTTTGGACCAACCGCAGCCTTCGAAACTCGGTGGATAATGGACCTGCCCCTCTACCCTTCTCCACTTAAAAAGTTTTCACGAGGATTCTTATTGTTGAGTTGTCCCACATCGGAGGGATTTGAGGTTCTTGGTCTCCTTATATGGCTTGGGCAATCCTCACCTCACAAGCTAGCTTTTGGGGTTGAGTTAGGCCCAATGTCCATTCTTATCATGGTATCAGAGCCAGACCCATCCCAATTATTGTTACCGATGTTGGGCCCCCATTTATGCTGTCCACGCTCCAGAGGCCTGGGCGCGAGGGGGAGGGGGGTGTTGAGTTGTCCCACATCGGAGGGATTTGAGGTCCTTGGTCTCATTATATGGCTTGGGCAATGCTCACCTCACAAGCTAGTTTTTGGGGTTGAGTTTGGTCCAATGTCCATTCTTATCACTTATATTGGCCTACATAGAGCTGTGAAGATGCTGCATATTAACGGAGACATTCTTTTGTTCCCTGCTGATTTATCCTTAGCTATCTAGAATTTCTCATCTCTACTTTGTTTCACCGCTGTACATCAGCTTACATGCTCCAAATCAGAATCTTCGGGAAAAGATTGTACCAAGTGCAAAGTCCTACCCTTTGAATGCAATTATGAAGGATTGCAGGGACTACTTCCTGGAAACTAGAAGACGGGTTTCCTTTGAATATACACTTTTAGGTATTCAGTGAATTCTTCTCTTCTTTTTCCCCCTTAGTGGTAGACTTTCTAGAGAACACGTGCTAAGTATGTGACTTTCAACCCTTATAAAAAAAAAGTATGTGACTTCCAATTTTTGCTTTTTGGCAGCCGGAGTGAATGATTCCGTCGAGCATGCAATTGAACTGGCAGAATTGCTTCATGAATGGGGTCGTGGTCATCATGTGAACTTAATACCATTTAATCCAATAGAGGGCTCGGAGTATAAGCGTCCATCCAAAAGATCAGTATGCTTCATCCAATCTCTACAACCTTCGCTAAAGGATTTTCCCATTTATCTTCTTTCCGAACACTTCATCTGAGTTTATCTTGCATTGATGCATTCACGTTGAATTTTTTTGCGCAGGTTCTTGCTTTTGTCTCTGCTCTTGAATCTCGTAAAGTAACTGCTAGTGTACGTCAAACACGGGGACTTGATGCAAGTGCTGCTTGTGGACAGTTGAGAAATGAGTTTCAGAAGATTCCTTTGCTTACTGGAAATGCAATTCAGGAATCTCATTCTGAAGTTGCACTTGCATCTTGATAACATAAAAGTTTTGCAAGCTTGAAGCTACTCCATTTGTTCTGTGCTAAACCATATCAGCAGTGCTTGACAGCTTCTCAAGAACAGGTCTTTTGGTACGAGCTGCTGCGCTAAGATGAAAGGAACCGTCGCTCTTGATGTTGATGATCTTGGTGAAATTATAGGAATTGTATTTGTAGGTGGATGACCCAACAATTTGTTGAGCTTGTGCGCATGGATGTGATCCTCAGCCTCGAGTGCTCCTCCGTTGGTTCAGCAATGCAAATACTATGAATATGATAAAGAAGATGCTCTAGTACTAGTTGAGGGAAACTGTTATTTCTTATACAAGAAGTTGATGCATAATGTACTCAGGTGCCAAATTATGTGCTTGTACACGATATTTTGTTGTAAATATCTATGGCGTATACTTGAATCAACCTTAGGAGGAGTTATCACTCATACTTGGATATGCATGACCCCGTTGAGTTTGATCATCTTTAAAATTGGGGGATTTGCATCTCTACTCGCTTTTTGGGTCACGTTTTAACTTGTGCCCGCTTTGCAAAAAAAATTGCAAGCGTATCCACTTTTTCGCGTAACTTCAGCATACGGGGCTGAAGCAGCAAAGACAATCACGCAAAAGTTCAACATTCTAATAGATGGGATTGAAGTTTTTATTTTTGTAACTGGCGAGCTTCAGCTCTAGAGCTAAAGTTTTTGTTTTGTTACTGGCAGTTTTTGTTTTTTTTACTGGTGAAAAGTTTTCGTTTTGTAACTGGCGAATTTCAGCTCTAGAGCTTAAGTTTTTGTTTGTAACTGACGAGTTTTTGTTTTGTAACTGGCTGAAGAAATACTCAAAAATGGGGAGAGTGGTTCAAGACCGAACATATTCAAACAGAAAACGCGAATAGATTAGCATTTGGCAAACAAAGCAGTCAAACGAGAAATGACATAAAATAGGAATTCAAAACTCAACGAACGAATCAGCTCATGTTTGATAGCTTGCTTGTAACTGATGAGAGCTCAGTAGCATGAACAAAAAAATAGTCTGTCTTAGGGGGAGGACACACAAACCTGACGAGTTGGTAACGCGCGTGTTTTATATTGCTCAATGCTCGCAGCCTAATTGGTCAAACATGTGGAATGGTGATAGTATTAGAGAATTAATCATAGTGTCTTTCAGTTGTTAATAGAAGAAGAAGAAAACGAAGGAGGAGAAGGAGGAGAAGAAATGGGTGAAGTTGTTTAAAAACTGGGTACAGGATAAAACTTTTTAAAAAAATGGGTATAAGTTAAATGGGACCGACCAAACAAGGGCCCCGTGCAATTTTTACTATAAAATTCGACAAATACTTAAAATTGTTAGTTACTAAATTATAACACATGCAGTCAAAATTAAAAGGGAAAAAGGGTCAAATTATTAGAACCTTCCCAACTATGAAATTAGCTGAAATAAACAAAAGATCTTTATAAAAGAATTAAAAAAAAACAGTTGAAATGATCAGGAAAGAATAGATGAGAAAATTTGAGAACAATTACTACCTAGCATAATTATCTAGCCAACTGGTAACTAAACTTCTCTAACAGAATCATCAACAAACTAAGTAGGCGTTTGGACACAAGAATTGTAAAATTCGTAAAAAATGGTGAAAAAAAAAATTTCAACAAAAAATGGCATTTGTAATTTGGAGTTGTGTTTGGACATAAATTTCAGTTTGGGTTGTTTTTGAAGTTTTGTAAGTGATTTGAGTAAAAATTTTGAAAAAAAAAACTTTTTGAAAATTTTTAAATTTTCGAAAATTTTCAAAATGCATCTTCAAGTAAAAATTGGAAATTTTATGAACAAATGCTGATTTAAAAAAAAAAAGGTGATTTTTTTTTATCCAAACGGGCTCTAACTCTCTAAATAAAATTTAAAAAAACTAACTCTCTAACTAATCAAATCAGTGTAGCCAGCTCATATTGCAACTTGTCACTTAACATTTCGGCCACAATTATAATGACGTCACGATTCAAAATTCCACCGGTGACCGTGATGACACCAAGCGTTTCGGTTTGGCGAACCAAATCACGCAACAACTGAATAAACAACAGAAATGAAGCAATATATCAAGTCTAATTCTAGAGCTTAAATAAATCCAAAACCAACACCAATATGTGAAAATAGTAGTACAACCTTTAGAATGTCAAAATACAACAATCTGAAATAAAACAACACTGTTTAAAGTAATTTACAGTTTTGTACATGAAAAGAATTCGAGGCCTACGGATGAATGAGCCGCACTACCTCAAGTCTCCTTTAGTACAACAATGATCTATTCCTCAGCTCTGCTAGTACTAACATCTGGAATTGCACAAAAATATGCAAAAGTATAGTATAAGTATAACGGACCCAATGCACTCCGTATGTATCAAAACTAACCTTAGCGAAGTAGTGACGAGATTGTTCAACTGATACTTACTATCTTAACCTGAACAGTCCATAAACATGTACAATACAAGAATCTAGCAGAAACAACGTATAAGATGATCAGGTACAATTAACAGAAACAATAGCATGCTTTCGGGTAAAAAATGATCAAAAGCTCATAATAGTACACCGAATCAGCATATAAATATGATATGCATGCAGAGCATCATTATACATGCCAAGAATATGAGTCTAAGATGTCTATGTAGGAGTTACAAACGGGCGGGTCGGGTCGGATATAGTTCGAGTCAAAAACAGGTAATGAAAAAACGGATCAATTATCCGGCCCGACCCATATTTAATATGGATAAAAAACGGGTTAACCGGCGGATAATATGGGTTACCCATATTATACATGACTTCTTGTATATGATCACTTTTGGAAGAATTCTTAGTCTCCCTAACTTGAGGAACCCCCAATTTGAGGCTTTACAAATGTAAAAGTTGGACTCATTGGTTACTCATTGATTATCCATTTTCTAAATGGATAATATGATTCTTATACGTATTTGACCCATTTTTAAAAAGTTCATTATCCAACCCATTTTTTAGTGGATAATATGGGTGGTTAACTGTTTTCTTTGAACCATTTTGCTACCCCTATGTCTATGCATAATTAACCCTCGATGTCATCAACCGACGCTCTGCAAGTGTGCAACAAACCTGCAAACACAAGGCCCAAGGTACAATAGGTGCTCATCTGATTCCGGAGGGACGGATCCAAATCCATGCGCTGCATGAACAACTCATGTGCTAATAACAATAACACTTGCACGAACAACTCACGTGCTACAATACTCACCTTGCACGGACAACTTACGTGCCTTAACCTCAGTCTATATGAGAGTTTCCATATAAAAGTTTGTGCATATGCGCCATAAATAAAAGAAATGATGCATATGGACATAAGAAATTTAACATGCAAAGACATGCTTATGTCAACGGTGTACACCTAGAACAAGTACGACATGATATCACAAATAGACATTTCATGTCAATAAGGTCCAAAAGCCTAAAGCATGATTTTTAACCTAATTAGGAGAGGTCACGTAATTACACAAGAATAATAAAAAGTCATAAATAGCATATGATGTAAATTCAAAGAAATATTGTAGCCGAAAATCTATCCAGAGCATGAATAGCCATGACACTTTCATATACGCTAGCCATCACGCATATACAACGCCCCCAATGCATAGCAAATAGTCATACAAGGTCAATCTTCTCAGATAGATTCCCCCAAATCAAGTCTAGGTAAGATATTTACGACTATTGATATATCTTGTTTCATAGCCTTGGTTATCTGTGCTTATGGCTTTACTAAAACTAGGTAGGTCATACTATACCATAACTCTTACTTTAATTTATTACTACCGAGGTCTGTTACCCAACTCCATGTTACTCTCTCATTGTTTACCATATATGTATAAATCTAAGTCCTCGCTTCCTTATTACTGTTCATCTTAATATGACACCTTAATCTCATCTAATACTTTGTAACTTTTATCCATCTATTGTTGATTCACCTTAATATTGATCTATAATCTGCTATTGATAAATTCCAACCTCTTACGTAATACATTGTCACAAGGGCTCACGTCGTATCGAGGAACATTTGAAGTGGTTTGCTTGATCCAGCTAGGGACGATATTGTACTTCAATAATTGTATTTATAGCATCTCAATGTGATTCATCTTATGGGGGTATTGTAATATTGTACAATTCATGAAATCCCTTTCTCATTAAACCATTACTCAACCAAAGGTCTAAATATCATTCTCTTATCTATCACGATTACACCATTATTCTACTATCATAGCAACATTCCATCTCTTTTAGTTTCTCCTAGTCTTAGAGTCCTCATCCAGGATGTACCAAACTTTCTATATCTTATGGAAACCATCAACCCTCTTATTTTGATGGGTTTAATCCCGAGGACTTACCTATTCTCGTGACCTTCTCACTTACCTTTTCTTATCCTTACTCCTATCTACCTAAAACCTTGTCGCTCTATGATACTTTATCTTGTGACCTACACATATCTGTTTATACTACCTGCAAGCTCTATATTACTTTTCCTGGTCGTTCTGCCACTTGTTGCCCACGAATACTGGAATTCCCTATAACTCATATGATCTCAAATAACTCTTTTGATTCCCCCCTCCCCCCGTTCATTATCCACGGTAGGTGCCACTTTCTTATGCAGTGTATGCAGTATTGTAGTGAGACAATTATTATAAGACCATTTATTCTTCAAGTTACTATGCTTAGGTTGAAACATTCTTCCTTATTTCCTCAGCTAGTCTTTCGTTGTAGTACTTAGGGGAGACCCTTTGACTCTTGTAAATTTACGAGCTTATTACATCATATACCTGGTGGAATATTTTATGTTCTTGCTCGCTTATAATTATCCCTAGTTACTTACCTCCGCACCATTGTGATCGTAGGTTGCTTCTGAACTAGAATTTTGACTGTCTTTCTAGTGACAGTTTCTTTTATTTCCATAACACTCATATGGTACCTTTAACAACCACTTTATCTTGCATGATGTACGAATTCGTCAGTATCCTCTTGTCTAGCCATAACTAGGCTCTTCCTGAATCAACTACTAACTACTCGTTAGTCCTTTCTCATATCTATATACTACGTAATCTCTCTTGGGATATGTCTTTGTCCTAACTTATCTCTTGCACTGGCTCCTAAAATATCAAGTGTCCATTCGCACTTATTTATCAATAACATCCTGGTCGGGAACTCTTACAGCCTCTCCTCGGTATTATGCTTGCATAATATTCTGGAGTCGAGATATATCTGTAGGGTCTAAATAAATGCAACCTCATCCCTTTTGCCTTTTTACCAAATTCTTCCTTTATCATTCCATAGTTACCTGAACCACTTAACTCCGATTTAATACCACATCACATTATCTTCCCCTTTTAGGAGAGTACTAAGGTTTAGTGCTATGACGATACACCTATAAATATTTTACCTCTTCATGTGTGGCGTCTTCACATTTAATTGGCCCGTACTCACCTTATGATAACCCTTCTGTACCAGGGATAACTGAATTCCTTATGCACAAGGGTGACACCTAGTGTGACTGCCACACTTAGTCCTCTAAGCTTAACTCTGCTTACGGTGCTTGATTTAGGGAAGTATCTTCCTGATTGAACATTAAAGGTTATTCTTCTGTTGTCCATTCTATTATTGTCGGAACACGATCTCTGAAATTCTCACGGTACCGGCTATTATCAAATCCTTCAGTCTTTAATTCATGTTCGATTCTTATCTTGTTCACTAGCCCATACTGATTTCTATTACTCTGGGTGTCTAACTTTTCCTTTTGGTAATCATGTTGGAGTCACCAACTCATATCTCAAAATGGGGATATGCCTTTATGGATTATACTCTTTTATTGTCTCAAGGCCTGTAACCTTTTGCCTTTTTCTTCACTTGATTATAGACTGTGTAATCCTGTCATATTTTGATTTACCGTTATCATTCATTTTGTCACATCTTACTCATAATGCTTCATTTAATCTCTTCTTATTCTCCTGCTAATATTTTTGTCTATCACTTTATTCTGAAAACTTCAACAAAATATTCTTTCATTTTTAGCTCCCCTTGCTTCATCTCACTGGCTCTTCGGGTCACCTAACATTCTCTTTTTCCGAGGGGTGGAGTCATACTAAGGTAAATAGTTATCCCTTATTATGCCTCGCAATATTACGTCGATATTTCATCCTACGGTATTACATTACGATGATATTACGCTTTGCAGTATTAAATTACGGCGATGTTGCACCCTGTAGTATTGTACGTTGAATTTGTTGTAAGGTAATTGAAATCAGTCCAAGGTAAATATTATTTGGAGATTATAAGGATTATGTTATTTCAAATAAGTAATGAGTAAATTTGTGAAGGTGAGAGGGGAAACAAGTCAAGAAAAATGAATTTTCGTCCAAGTTTGGCATGTTGGGATAAAATACGGACCGAGCAATAATAAATGATATTTATGGACTAGTGCCATACAAGGTACCACATGACCATGATAGTAAGGTGTATAAGGTATGTGAGAAATGATTAGCATTTTAAGTAATTTGATATAATTCTTAATTATGTGGATAATTGATTAATTATTGAATTAGTGGAAAATTACCAAGTTAATTAAATTGGTAATTGATAATGATTTGGATAATTCTTAAGACTTGTGTGGAAGCCATTCAAAGCCTATATGATGACTATTTATTTATATGCTAGGTGTCATGTGTATATTAGAATTGGTGTCTTACAAGGACTACTATGTATAAACTACGAGGAAGTTGCATAAATGTGCAAAAAGAGCTTACGGGTAAAACTTCAAAATTCCAATTTTTAAGACTGCTAATTGATCACAAGAAACGTGAATTAATTAAGCAAAGTAACAAATTTTGGGCAAAATTTTCATACAAAGTTACACTGCGTAATAGCAACGAGGTTTTACAATTCCAATGGAGTACGGTGCAAACTTTTCCAAGAATATCATACAGATTTTTCCCTACTCTAGGTATGTTAAGGTTAAGCCCTTATTTCATTTTGCACGATCTCGTCATTACACAAGTTTAATAACGAGGCATAAAGAAAAATTCATATCCCGGAGTTTACGTATATTTTGCTAGTCTCGCAATTTTATAATATTTTCTTTATCGGGACTTCATATTCATTTGAGTATTTTCTTCTTCCAGTCAAGAGAGAAGAGAGTCTACATATATACATTATCACAGTATTTTCATTACCATCGAGCTATAATCGATGGGCAGAACCCTATTGGGCAACCTCTGATCAGATGATAAGTTATATACCAAGCCTACTGTGGCCGAGCGCCTATGAGCGAGCTTAGTTGGTCGAGATACAGAGCCTAGTACGGCCGAACGCTTATGAGCGAGCCTACTATGGCAAAACAGTTATATATATATATATATATATATATATATATATATATATATATATATATATATATATATATATATATTGTAACGCACCC
>MU784724.1:89554-101058 GCA_026770625.1 Nicotiana glauca
TATATATATATATATACTGAGCCTAATAGGGTCGGACAACTATCAGGTTCAAACAGAAAGACGGGTAGGCCTCCTCATTAAGTGTTGCTCGAGTTCAGCTTTATTAGTAAGCTCCATGCCTTTCGGAGTTGCCGGGTCTAGAACCTTATGTACATTGTGTGTGTGTATATATATATATATATATATATACACACATGTTATGAGTAGGTTGGGAAGTTGTTCCGATTACAGTGTATCCATCAGTAGAGACTTGTGAACATATCCTGTCAATTGTGCAGTATATTGGGCTTGCAGGCCTTGTGTATATATTTGGTTGGTTGTCAGCTATAATAATTATGATGGCCTTGTCGGCCCAGTTTTATATTGACATTTAGTTAGATTCGCAGTTGTATTGCAATGTGGCCTATGGTCAAAGTATGATATCATATGTTCAGAGTACCTTAACTACAAGTTGGTTCGCAAGGATAGGTGAGGCACTAGGTGCCGGTCTCGCCCCCTGGTTCGGGGCATGACACCCCTTCTAGGATTCCCCTGCCAATCTTCTGATGTTTTTGAACATGCTAGTATTCATATCTGACTATACTATTCTAGAGTGCATCATCTGGGTGTCTCACAAGGAGATCTATTACCACGTTTATACTATCCTTCGAAAATGTTAGCTAATGATAACAATACATCCACCATTTTGGGTTACTCTAACCTTAGCTGGATCCTGATATCTCATCCTTATCTTAAACTATATCTGTTAGCTCCCATAGGACATAATTGAGATGAGTGTGGACAATTATACATACTTCTGTTACTGTTGAAAGTAACTTAGAATGCTTATATTTCTCTACCTGAATTGTAAATACGAATAATCTTCACTAACTGGGTACCTCGTACCTTTCTTAACCTTGCTTCTTTTACTTGTTGAAACTTGTATCTACCTTTTGATTCTCTTATTGTATTTTACCATATGGGTGGATAAATATCCATGCCTTAGTTCTCCTTATCAATAAGCTTACACGTCTTAGTACACACATGTTCTGCTGAAGACCTCACATTTACTCATCATAAGCATGATGAAAAACCGAGTTCCTCTGACTCAACTCTTCCACAACCACATTCATTATCTTACTAACTGTCTTTCTGGATGAATGTATCATTGTATTACGAATAAGATAGAAAATAGGAGTTTGAATTCTTACAATTGAGCTCTACCACATGATCTAGAGTAAGAAAAAAGAGTGACAGTCCTAAATGCCCTGTAGCCTCCTGCTTATAAGTGTGGTGCACAACACACCCATAAACAAGATTCTACTAGACACGACTCGCAGACTCCCTATGATAAAATTGCTCTAATACCACTTCTGTCACGATCCAAATCGATGGGCTGCGATGGGCACCCGGTACCTTACTCAAACGAGTACCTATGTAACATAAATTACTTATCGTACTATCATGGGTAAACGGGCCAAAAGGGCCTTCATGAGATAATCAAAATAAAACATAAGGGAATACTAGACATGGGACGACCCAGCATGATATAGAAACTTATACATATGATAAACAGACCTATAATGCCGACATAATTATTTGTAAACTCAAAATATAGGTCGAAAAGGCCATACAAGTATCCATATACCTGACATCTGTCTACAAGCCTCTAAGAGTACATAAATATCATAAAGGTTGGGTCAGAGTCCCGCTATATCAGTCAATACATGTCTAAATAGGAACTCCGGAGCAAGTGGAGTGCACCAACACTTTCCGCTGAGATGATAGCCTACTAGGAGGATTGTCAACCTGTCTATCGGGATCTACGGGCATGAAACACAACATTCTCAGATAAAAGGGACGTCAATACAAATAAAGTACCGAGTATGTATGGCATGGAAGCATTATATAAAAGACATGAAAGAAACATGGAGTAAAAGACTCAACCTATAAGTCTGAATAACTTTGTGAATCATGAAACATTTATAATATTGATACCTAATTTTTTCCTATATATTTTTAATACACATATATACTTCCAAAATAGCATATATGCATATATAAGCATGCATAAGCTTTTTTTTTTTTATAATTTTTCTATAATTTTAAAGGCTTTAAATTGATTTATTTCTTCCTTTTTCACTTATAAAATTTTCAATAATTATCCTTCAAATTATTGTTGTGGTAATTTGGCCATCTAAATTCTATATTTATGCCAAAATATTATTTAAATATTTTTCTTGATTTTTTATAATTGCATTTACTTTTTTTAAAGTTAATTTGCATATATTTGCAATACTAGCCCTATTAATGCATAATTACGTTATTACTACATAAAATGGTCTTTTATATTTTTAAAATGTTAAACAACTATTTTTAATCATTTATTATAGGAAATATTTTTTGGAAATCATTTTATTATTTTTATAAATTATATAGTACTGAAAGTGGCTATTTAAAACTTAGCCTATTTTATTTCAATTTCAGCCTAAATCCTACCCAACTACCAGCCCAATTTTTGGATTAAATTACCCAAGACCAAACCACTACCTAACCCGACCCAACTCTGGCTAAATCCTGGCCGTTGATCATTTTGATCAACGACCCGGATTAAACCTTACCTTAATTAATTCAAGTAACCCATTTCCCAAACCCCTCTAACCTAATTCATTCTACACGTTATACCACTGTCACCTAATCATCTCTACTCTCAAACTCTCTCAACCTAAACCCTAATCTCTAAATGCCGACCCCCCATCTATGGCCATCTCCAATGACCTCTCACCATCTCTCAGGCCTCCAATGGCTTCTCTCATGTCATTCTTGCCATCTCTAAGGTCCTCAAGGGACCATGGCAATGTCGACTTGCATATAGGGTTCATGTCTTGCCTGTTCTTGGCTATTCCGGTGTGATTTCGAGTGAATTGTTCTACGTTAGCTACGATCTAAGGGTTTTTTTTAGTATGTTTCTTCATCTAACTATGGTTCTCTTCGAAACCCTAATTTCATTTCTAAACCTCCTAGATCTATACAGATCTAGGATAATTTGAGTTTGTTTCTTGTGTGTTTTACAATAGCCCTGAGATTCTCTACGAAAACCGTTTGATTTCAAGTGATTTTTCATCTATTCCTAAAACTATGGTTTTCAGAATTTCTTTTTAAAATTTGTTGGATAATTTTTTGTGTTTAAACTTCTGTTTCTCACATGTTTTGAATGATTCTATGAGTCCACTACAACCTTAAGTCGCATATGCTGAAAGCCCTAATTTTTAGGGTTCTTCGTTTGGTTTCTGAGTATTAGCATATCTGACTGGTTCTCGCTTTGAGTTCTTGTGATTTCTCGTAATTGTCTTGCCTTAATATGCTTCTACTGAGTTTCTTAGTTTGAGTTTTCATCGATTCTATGTGCTTGTGTTCATCTTGACTATTCACATCAAGACCTGTATCTTTCTCATTAAATCAATATTGTTTAACTTTTGTTTTGTTAAAGTTATATGTCGATTCCTGACTATCCATGTTTTACCTTATTTATATGCTAAACATGCTGACTCTTTTCATGACTTTTTCTTTGATTGAGCTATTGAATATTCTGAATTCCTTATTTCTTGGGTTGATTTGAACTCTTTCCCTTCAACCTTCGATTTGATTTGATTGATTTGCTTGCTTTAGTTAATTTTCCCTTACTTTGTATGCATTATTACTTGATTCTTACTGATTATTTCCTTAATTAGAACTTTATGTATCTGCCCCTAATTGCCTATTCTGTACCTAGGTCTTTGAACTCTTTCCTTATTTGGTACATGTTCTTTACCGTTTGAAATGACCCCCTTAATTAAGGGAGGACTTGGACTGATTTTACTTTAATTGATTTCGAGATTCTCCAACCACTGAACAATTTGATTTTTACCTTATTTACCTAGCTTTCAAACTACTATTTATATGCTTTCTTCTACTCTTATTAGACAGAACATTGAGTTCACAAAAAAACATACTTACACGTTAAAAGTTCTCTTTCTCTTCTGCTATTTGTGATACTTGTTGATCTAGATGGCTAAAAGTCAAGGCCAGATATTGAAACTTTATTTTCTTCATATTCTTCATCTTTCTTCAACTGGTATGTATCTAATTAAGGTTTGAGATTCAAACCCTATGTGTTTTCATTCTTGCATTAGTTCATTAGTTATGAGTTTAATTTCCTGCCTACTTCTTTACTCAGCATGTCTAAAATCTGCATGTTCAATGTATTCTTTACATTCTGCACTCTTTCTTGCTTACTTCTTTTCCTAACATGTCTAAATTTCTATCCTGTTCAATGCATGCACTTTGTCCTGCTTATTTCTTTGCCTAGCATGACTAACCTGTTAAAGTCCCCAAGGTCCTAAGTGTTGTTTCCTTTTATCCCTATCCATGTACCCTGATGTGATTCTTATGTGCCATCATTCTCATATGAGATATGTTGGTTAAGTGTTCCTTTCCTGAATCGAAATGTCCCTTATGACCAACTAATTATCTGTTATTTTGGTTACTCTTCTCAAATTGTCTTTTACCACTAAGTTGTTCCCATTTTCTGGGGAAAAAAAACTTTTCTACTTCTGAATCCATCCTTGTACTATTTTCAAAAAAAAAACTATGTCAAGCACTCTCCACTACTCCTAGAATATTTAGGTCATTTCCCTCTAGCATGTGTACTGCCTTGAGATCCATGAGATTTCTCTTAACTCTGGCATGTCAGAGCTGGCCTTTCCACACTGTACTTGAATAAGTTCTTGTTTGAGGAAAAGTCTAGGTATGAGCACTGTCGGGGATCCTTGAGATCCTTAGGGAACTCTGACGCACCTAAACAAGGATATTGTCTATGGAACTTTGGCATTTGAGGCTATTAGAGGCTTGGGGAAGTCATTTGGGCCTACTTCAGGCTCCCTATAGTTAACTTCTTCTTTTCTTTATTGCTTATGTAATTTATTCAGCTGGTATGTAATAATTATTTGTAAAAAAATTTGGGGTGATTAGTGAAAAAGGGTGGGTAGCTATATCTGTTGAGTAATTTGGGTAGAGACCATGCCTATAGGATTGTGTTAGTGCACTTGCTATGTTTGCTTTACTTTCACAATATTAGAGATCATGTCTATAGGATTTAAAAGGTTTTAATAATAGAAATTATGTCTATAGGGTTAAAATCACCTTTATAATTAAAAATCATGCCTATAGGATCTAAACGGCTTTATAATTAGATATCATGCCTATAGAAGATAAAGTGTCTAAGTCCTGTTTCTATTACAACAGGTATTTACATTCGTCTCACTAGAAATCATGCCTATAAGTTTGAAATCAGCTCTTAACAAATAGATACCATGCCTATAGAGTGTAAAGTGATTGAGTTCAATTTCTGCTACTGCATGTATTTACATTTGTCTCACTAAAATCATGCCTATAAGTTCCAACATCAGCTCTTAACCATTAGATACCATGCCTATAAGAATTAAAATCAGAAATCCTGCCTATAGAACCTAAAATCAATTTAGTTACACAAGTCAGTCTAATTCATGTTAGTTCCTTTTGAATTGGCTTAAATCAACTGTCCGTTTCTTTAAATGAATTTTTGAACACTGCCCTAATTTACTATCACTAGAAAGCATGATGTAGGATCTCAAGTGTCCATTTAAAAAACTGTTCACTATTTTATCGCATCAATGTAGTGCTCTTAGGACATCACTGTTCTGCATTTAGGCAAGCCTATAGGGCGATTTTAAATCTGCAACTCTAAAACTGCGTTTTGCTACTTAAAGCTGTCCAGATTTAACAGGTTTAAATCAGTAGTCAAGTTAAATAGGATCTCTCACACATTGTCCTAATTCAACACTGTATAATTCTTGCTCATCTAGATATCATGTTCTAGGATTTTCTCTTAAATACCTGACTGTTATTTTAAGACGTGCATTTACTTGTTCTATTTGTGGAGGTGACTGTGAGCCCATAATCTGTTCTCTTTAAATGCAGTCCTACTCGTTCTTGATTGATACCTAGATTTTTATCCTTTTTAAAACCTCAGGAAGGTCTAGAACTTTCCAAAAGAAGAGGTCCTAAAATACCTCCAGGTCCACAAGGAAGGGATGGGTAGTGCACGCATAGGACATTTTCAAGTTTGCTAGAACGCTTTAGGCTATGACCGAGGGGAGAGACTTGGGTAGAAAGGGATATGATGACTATGTGCTAATATCACATGTAGCCCTTTATTGAGGAGTGTTTATCGGGCATTGCGTGGGGTGATTCTGTAGGCTAACCAACCTAGGACCCCTCCTTCCCAAATTCCTTTGCTTAAACTTTACTTTTCTATATGTATACAATTTGTTCAAGTCTTCCCTTTGTCTCATTATTTGAGTCATGTAATGTCCAAAACCTGCTCTTATTTTGTAATTATATGTTTAAACTATTTATTTGTTAAAGGATTAGTTCATAAGTATAAGTTCGGTCGGGACCCACCGTTGTGGACCAAGAGGGGTGCCTAACACCTTCCCCTCAAGGTTATTTCGAGCCCTTACCCTAAATCTCTGGTGATGCAAACCAATCCAAGAGTTAATCGCTCTAGGTGCCCTAACGCACCATAATTCGTTAGGTGGCGACTCTTCAAAAACCCAAATTCCCAAAAGGAAATGAGTTATTACCCTATAAATGTCAAAACCCGGACTTCCCCGTCAAAAGGGAGAAAAAAGGGGGCGCGACATATAATGTCATGCATATATATATAAATGGCATATAATGCATATGTATATGAATACATAACATCATCAAGACTATGAGGGCATCCCATTATATCATCTCGACCTCTGTGGGCAAAATCATCAACGTATACCATCTGATCAGGTGGTGGTACGTATATAATGCCATAAACTTTTCCCATACCCCATAAACATATAATATACGCGTATATAACACCATCTGGTCATGGTTCAATATACATGTATAAATAAATACAATGCATAATGAAGTAAGTCAATAAGATCTCTCGAAATGTCATGAGACCTATCAATAGATGATACGATAGTAAGACATATGGGGAATCAAAGTGAAATAAATCAAACTCACAACTTCCGATCACTGTCCTGTGAGTTATAACTATTAGGAAATAAATTTATCAACCTTTATTGATATTTAAAATCTTAAATATAGAAAGTAAAAATTTTCTTAACTATGAAGTACCTTCCAAAACTCAAACTTCAAAGAGAAAGAGAGACGATATAGCGATACTTACGTTGTAGGGATTATTCTAATGTTATCGCTTCTCGATTTCGTACCCGAGATGTTAATATTCTTTGAAACCCTAGAAGAGATCTTATGGATATGTTTAGGGATGTTATATGGTATTTTTATATGAAAAAATGAAGATAAATACGGCCTAAGACCTATATATATCAACTTTGGAAAAGTTAAAAAGGTGCTAGCTTGGCACCCTAGCATTGGCACATCTTCCAACGCTTATATCTTTTTATTCGGATGTCGTATGAACTAATGGTTAATAGAGTTGGAAAGTGAATTTAAAAACCTTCAATTTGGTATATAATATGCCCCAAAAAATCTCATATAACACACGAAATATATTGCTCAAAAAGCTTTTGTGACACACCTACTTATCACCTATGTAGTCTGGATAGTCTCGCAAAACTGTAAATATCTCTCTACTTCGATGTTTGATAAATGAAAAGTTTAATGCGTTAGAAACTAAACCCGTAGATCTTAAATTTGATATGTTGATCATCCTGTAATTCCAAGTATATTGGGATAAAACCTCCTCTATATTTGACCTAATTTTCAGCACATTTATGAATGTAACTTGTGATGACCTTTACCAATTTTTGTTCCACAACTCGCTTGACTTCAAAACATAACACATGACTATCATAATACTAAAATAAAGCATAACATAACCTCCTTATCACATTAATAATGCTATTATCACCCCAAAATTACATGTTATAGCATTCCCAACTTGTCGATATTTGACGACACTTATTTTCTTCAATTTGTTTAGCTTCTCAGCCTTTCAACCCTCTTGGTACTTGTTATCCATGGTCTTAAAAATTTATAACCTCCAAGGTAACATGATTAAATTACTTTATATGCTTCCAAGTATAATCTCATTTCTGAACTTATATCATCTGACTTACAATGTACTCTCACATACGAAAACATGGAGTGTAACATTGGACATGCGCAAATGCGAAGATGTTATTGCATTTGCGAGATCTGGGAGGCTCTGACACTGGGAACTTTTGCGAGAAGTGGTTCACTTTTGCGAATATTGAAATTACAAGCAAGAGTTCGTAATTACGATATCTGCAGCTCGGTAAAAATTGAAAAGACTTGGCTTATTTTACACCATTTTTGAGATCTCGAATCCGTATAGGTGATATTTGGAGAGAAATTTCTTCTTAACTTCATAGATTAGTAACTTTAACTTGTTATTCAATTTCCATTACTTATTCATGATTGTTTTAATCAATCTAAGATTCATAGAGTAAAAATTTGGGGTTTTGGGTAGAAACTAGATTTTGTAAAATTGAGATTTAGACCTCAAATTGAGATTGGATATTAAAATAAATTAAATATTCTGGCTCAGTGGTGAATGGGTAATTGGGATTTGGTCTTAATTTCAAATTTCGACCACGTGGTCTCAGATTGACTTTTGATGTCTTTTTCAATTATGTTGAAGATCGAACCTTTTTCATTCGAGGGTAGTTTTTGAATCTTGTTTGAACAATAATTGACTAGATACAGATAGTTTGGAGGCTTGTTCTAAAGAAAAAGCCATATGTTGTTGATCTTGTTCCAGAAAGAGGTAATTGTGATGGTTAACCTTGATTTGAAGGAAATAGGGTATAATCGAGTCTACTTTCTATGTGATCTGCGTGTTGGAGCGACGTATGTGTAAGGTGACGAGTGTATATGCGTTGGCCATGGGATAAGCATGTGGGTAGTATTAGCCGTATTTATGCCATGTTACTTTATGTATTATGTTTGCCATGCTTTCGATAGATTGTATCATTTTTTGATTTTTCGTATTCATGCTATTTACTATGTGAGATTAAAGAGATAATAGGTGTTGATATCGTTGAATTGTTGATTTGGTTGTTGGTACTAAAAGTAATTTCTCATATGACGAGTCGTGTTCAAATATTATATTTGATATTGAATATGCTTCCCACCGTACTTGGTATTGTGTTGTATGTGATGTTTGATGAGGAAGAGTGAAATGCACGAATGGTGTTGTCATACTTATGAGAAAGAGTGATTGTGCACGAAGGGTGTTTCCATGATTTATTCATAGTTGATATCATTACACAAAGAGTATTTCTTTTCTTGAGTGAAAGTTAGGATATGCACGACTGGTGTTTCCATTATTGCTATTATATTATGATGTGAGGGTGAGAGTAAAAGCACGAAGGCCGAAGGGTGATGCCATGCCATTTGTTGGTTTCGTTGTTCCTTACTTTAATATTCGGATTGTGGACATGGCTTTGTGGCTTCATTACTACTTTTGAAAGGTTGTTTAGAGAAGTTGTAAAACTACGATTTGTGGCTTACTCAGTGACACTTTACTTTATTTTCCAATTTTAAGCCCCCTTACTTGTGTACTTGTTATCCTTTTCACTTATTATTATCCCATTATTATATTTGATACTTTACCTATTATTTTGTTACTTCCTGATATATATTGCACAAGTTTATGGTAGGTGTCTTGTCTTAACCTCGTCACTACCTCGTCAAGGTTAGGCTTGATACTTACTGAGTACATTGGGTCGGTGTTACACCCCTTTTTTCTCGTGAAATCGGGTTTATAACATTTGGGAGGAAAACTCGTTCCCTTTTGAGAATTGGGTTTTGGAATTGAAGAGTCACCACCTAATGATTAAAGTGCATTAGAACATTGGGAAGAATTTGTTTAGAAAATCAGAGTTTGGGTAAAGGCTAGAAATTATCTCGAGGGGAAGGTGTTAGGCACCCCTTAACATCCACTTGTGTGGTTCCCGGCCATGCTATAATTGTGACTTTAAGTATAAATAAGTAAGCAAACAAGAATTATAAATACGAGATAACTTTCATATAATGGTTGCAAACAACTGAAGTACAAGAAGTTAAAGAGGCTGAAATTTGGAAGAAAGCAGTTTTAGAATTCTGCAAAAAAAGGGACACACAAGAAAAGGGGAAGGGGTTCGCACATAATTGATGCAAGTAATCGGAAAAAAGAGAGGTGAAAGAGGCGGATGTTTTGGAATAAAACAGTACTAAAAATTAAACAAGTAAAAGGGAGGTTTTTTACATAATTGATGCAAGTAATTGAAGTAAAAGAGGTTAAAGGTGCTAAAATTAAACAGTTTTTTTTTTAAAATTCTAAGAAAATATAGACAAATAAGGGGGGGGGGGGGTCCTAGGTTTGACTAATGATAGATGTAAATGCAGAATTTAAGAGATCCTATAGACAGGTTATCTATATGATGCAAGAGTGCAGAAGCCCACAGTCATAGTATCTATATGAGTGCAGAACCTTAAAGACATGGTATCTATATATGCATAAGTGCAGAAACCTGTAGGCATGATTTCTATATATGCAGAAGTGCAGAACTATAGGCAGGATTTCTATATGAAATGCATTACTGAAAAGTCGGATGTGATTGCAGAAATAAATACCTAAGAACATGATGTCTACCCGCATGCATACGTGAGTGACCCTCCCCTTTTCACTAAAAACCCCATAAGTTATTACAAATTATTACAAACCAGAATGAACTAGAAAAGTAAAATTACATCAGAATTTAAAGTACAACCAATGAGAGCCTAATTAAGACCCCAGGTATGAATTATGGAATAAATCAACTTCCAGAATCAGATTTCCAAAGCCTTTCTCTTATTTGGGATGTGTCAAAGTTCCTTAAGAGTCTCAGGTGGACTCCGGGCAGTGTTTACACCCAAATATATTACAGAATTGAGCATAGTGTAGTATGGAAGGTCCAACCCTCAAATGTCCAATTCAGAGGGATCTCAAGGTCCCAAAGCAAGGCTCATAGGAGGGGGCCAGAACTTAGAATCTAAGAGAAAGTGCAAGTGCATAGAGGGGATTTTGGGGAAGGATATGACAGGCTGGTGGTCATACCAAGCAATTAGGAATGCTGACACATACCTAACCAGCCTATTAGCCACATTGTTCGGGAGTTAGGATCCCTTAAAGGATTAAGCCCAGACATGAACAACAATTTAGGTGTTGCCATGCCTAAACTTTAACTTAAACACATAGATGTGGATAAGGGTGTCACACCTCCTTTTTCATACTCTACTTTACCCGCGAGGGCGTAGAGGAGTTTTTCCAATTTAAGGACAGTCGGAACGGGATTAGTTATTTAAGTTTTTCAGAGTCGCCACTTGAGAATATAATGGTGTCCCAAGTCACTGGTTTAATCCCGAACCGAGGAAAGTTTGACTCTGTTACAGTCTGCGAACTAGAAATCCGGATAAGGAATTCTGTTAATCCGGGA
>MDKF010834319.1:0-10285 GCA_026770625.1 Nicotiana glauca
ACAGAAACATTCCTCCTATTACCAATGCCGAGTAAATTACTCAATATTGGTATCACATATGATCTACTGTAAAAAGTGCATGTAGGGAAAATCCTTACATAATAAAAGTACAAATTTGTATATTTATTCCAATGAAAGTGCTGTGTGCGTATTTCAATGTGTTTGCCATCATAGCATGTTACACGCACTGTTGAGCTCCATGAGTGTGTTCCTTTTGTTGAGGTCCTTCTTATCTTTTGTATAGCTCGTGTGATACCAGCTATGTATTGCTTCCCTTTCCACGATCTAGTTGTTGTTCTCTTGTGTCGCAACCATATATAGTCCTGCATTTCAAAACTGCTCCAAAATGTTTCTTTGCCTCTGAAGTTATCTGTTGCATTGTATATCTTATTGTTTAGTGTAATTGTGATGTCCAAAGCTGTAGTCCATTCTTGATGTGTGCATTGTACAGTCATGCGCGCCTGTAATGTCTTCAAGAGCCCTTTTTCAGAATTTGTCTTAATCTGGACACCTGCAAAGTTCCAGTCCATTGCAGCAGCACGATCTCCAGTGGATTCTGCTTTCCACGCTTCACTTAGAATACACCAGCCATAAGTATTTCCTTCATATTTGTTCCAGGTATGGTAAAGTATGTAGCTGTCCTCCTTGAGGTCCTGTTGGTGTTGTTGAAAAAGTTTCTCCAGTAGCTCACCATATTCAATCCCCTCAGAAGTTGCTTGTGTGCATTGTCTAAAATACCTGCTATTTTTTCTGCAAGTTTCTTTATAGTCCATCCTGCTATAGTGTTGTGCCTGTATGTAACCCCACATTGTCATTAAGTCTTCTGCTATGTGTAGTCCTTGAACCCTTGAGAGTTGCCACTTCCATTCCTGCTGTACCATGGTATATTTGGGCCCTATTTCATGCCTGATCTCTATATATTTGCTTGACCTTTTTACCTGTTTTGATCCCTGTGTTATATTAATGTGGTGCTGCATTTGGCACACAGTCTCTTCACCCAGTAAACTTATCGATAACCAGGCTGCTGCAATTACCAGTGATCGAAACTGGACAGTAAATTTGCCCATTCCAGTACTTGCCCTTAGATCTTCTATGTTTTCTTTGCACCCTTGGTTTATGCACCTTGCTTTTGTACCCTTCTTATACATCCCTATGCCTTCCTTAGCTTGGCCTCCAGTGGATTGAGTATAAAATACTAATACCACCCCTTGAAGGTTGGGCCAAAAGTCAAGCATAGGTAGTATATTGTTTCCACACTCTCTGTGGCTATGTCTTCTATATTCAGCTGCTTGTAATGATCGTTGTGGTTCCTTGTATGCATTTATTTGATGAACTTCATATACATATGAGTTGTTACCCTCCACTTGATTGTATTGTTCACCAATTAGCCTTACACTGTTTATTTCCTTGACCTCTCCAGCTTTGGAGCTTATGTCTATACTTCTGGATCCTACTGTTGTTCCTTTAAGAGAATGAGCTATAATAGCTAATACCACCCTTGAAAGTTGCAACATATAGGAAAGCATAGGTACAGACAGCTCTCCTGCAAAACAAGAAACTAAGTTAGTTAAAACATTGACCTTCATTTCCTCCTCCAAATGGATTTGGATCTGGTACTTTGCATCCTTATGATGAGCTGCCCATCTCATTGCCTGACTCCTATGTACAGTCCATTTAATTGAGTGTATTAATCCTACACCCTTTGAATTTGTGTATTCCAAACTGCTCCTGCATTCTATTGCATCTGTGATATTGTAATTTCTGAGCATCTTGTTGAATGCATTGTTCCAGTAGCACCAGCTGTGTTGCCTACTGATACTCCTCCTTATGTCCATGCTGTTATTCAACACTGATATTTCATTCTGGGGCTGAACACATAGTGCTAATACCACCCATACATGATTTACCAGGATATGCAGTATAGATACCTGACTTGTACCTGCAAAAGAACAAACTTTGTTAGTAAAAGATCTGTTTTCTGTGATCTCCTCCATAAAGATTCGATCACAGAGGATGATCTTGTCTCCTGTTCCCATTCTCAGCACTCCCACTGGACTGATCATACTCTCTTCAACATTGATTTGAATAAGATAGTCTAGACCTTCCTGTATACTCCCTCTCCCCATTGTTGTTCCTTCTCTTTCTAATTTCTTGCAACTTTTACTCTGATGTATGGGCATTTTGACTTGTCATCATTCACTATCTTCCTTCCTTGTATGTCTAGTTCCCAGAAATTGTGTGCTTCAATATCTCCAGACTCCAAAGCATAATTAGCTAAATGATCAGCTAGTCTATTTCCTTCTCTTAGTGTGTGAGCCACTGTTGCATTGCTTCTGCCCATCAGTTCTTTGATTTCCTCTACCTGCCCTGCAATGTTCCATGGTACCCCCCATTCCTCATTTAACACATGTTTCATCATCATAGAATCTGTATGTAATTCAATAAGGACATAGTCATTTGCAATACAGAACTTCATTGCTTCCAATATAGCTTTAGCTTCAGCTTCAGTATTTGTTCCATCCTGCACTACTTTTCCACACCCATATATTAGATCACCATCTTCATTTCTTAGGACATACCCTATTGAACTTCTCCCAGGATTTCCTTTTGATGCCCCATCTGTGTTCACCTTTATCCACCCTGCATTTGGACATTCCCATAGCACCTTAGTATATTTCAACTTAGGAAGGTAAGTCTCCAGCATATGCAACATGTCTGGCCATTTGTGTGGAACATTTTGCAGGTTTGGCTTTCTAAATTGCACAAGTGATTGCACAGTAGTGGACACCTGATATATAACCCTATTGACTGTCACAGCATCACCATGTTTATAACTGTTCCTCCTCTTCCAAAGCTCCCACACAATGATAGAGGGTAATGCTTGTATTATAGGTTTAATTCTAGGAATAACATCTGCAGTCCAACATTTTACAATGGCCTGATGCAATGTACTACCATCTACTGTAATGCCTGCATAACCAAGAAAGTATTTCCACACTCTAACAGCTGCATATGATGTGAAGAACAGATGTTGCATTGTTTCCTCCTGTGGTTCTGCACAACACCAACATTTAGAAGCCATGAGGTACCCCAGCCTTTTGAAAAAATCATCTAAAGGTAGCTTATTCCTCCACACTTTCCACATGAAAAAGGAAATTTTGAAAGGAAGACCTTTAACCCATATATTAATGTATGCCTTGCTAGGATCATTCCTCCTCCTTAGATATTCCCAAGCTGATTTCACAGTAAAATTACCTCTAGGTTCCAGCATCCACCAAGGTTTATCAAGCACCTCATGTATAACTGGAGGCTTCAATTGCTGCAAAATGTGTTCTGCTAAGTCAACAGGTAAAATGTCTCTGATCTTCTCCTCATTCCATTGCCCATTGCACATCACATCATATATGTTTTGAATTGATTCATCACAAACAAAATCAGGAGGGGTAACAAAATAGAGTGATCCCAGGCCTGTCCAGTTTTCATACCAGAAAAGTGAGGATCCCATCTTAGGCTGCCACAATATTTGATGCTCAATAATATCTCTACACTCCAGCATTTTTCTCCAAATATGAGAACCAGCTCTCCAAGGTACAATCATAGGATTTAACTTCTTGCAGTATTTCTGACTCATAAAAGAACTCCAAAGGCTAGGTTTAGTTCTAAAGTTCCACCAAAGTTTACAAAACAAAGCTGTGGACATATCATGTAAGGATCTGAAACCTACACCTCCTTCTTCACAAGGCAAACATAATGAACTCCATGAAGCCCAATGCCTATTTGATACACCTACTGTGTTACTCCAGAAGAACTGTGCAAAAATTTTGTGCAATTTGTTAATCACATATGATGGAGGATTTACTGAAGATAACAAGTGTATTGGCATGCTCTGAAGCACATGGGAGATTAGTACAGCCCTTCCCCCAATAGACAACAATTTCCCTTTCCAATCCTGTAGCTTGTCCATTACTTTAGTAATGAGTCCCTGATAGTAGTCCATCCTCCTCCTATTATAGAAGATGGGGCATCCAAGGTAAGTAAATGGAAATTCATTTTTGGCAATACCTGTTATTCTCTGTACCTTGTCCACTACCTCATCCCCTGCTGAATTATGTAAATATATAGCAGACTTGGTCTTGTTTATAAGCTGTCCAGAAGCCATCTCATATCTTGCTAAAACTTCCATGATCAACCTTAGTGATGTTGCATCAGAAGAAGAGAATATGATTGTATCATCTGCATATGCAAGATGATTAATCCTTGGACTCCACTTGGGCAGTCCAAAACTACAAAAGTGTAGATTGTGATGCAGTGAATTCAGACCCCTTGATAATGCCTCAGCAGCTAATATGAATAAAGTAGGTGATACAGGATCACCTTGTTTTACCCCCCTTGAGGATTTGAAGAAACCATGAGACTGCCCATTAAGTAGAACAGAGTACCAGTTATTTGAAATTATACCATACACCAGACCGATAAATCTTTCCCCAAAGCCCATTTTCCTCAACACCTTAGTTAAGAATAACCATGATAATCGATCATAAGCCTTGGCCATATCCAATTTGATCACTACATTTGGCCCAGCTTTTGTTCTCATTCTAATATCTGTGATGATCTCTTGAGTTAACAGAACATTTTCTACAATACTCCTGCCTTTTACAAAACCTGCCTGTTCTTCAGAAATAATGTTTGGAAGGAGAACTGCTAACCTTTCATGTACCACACGAGAGAAGATCTTATTGACAAAATTGGTAAGGCTAATGGGTCTCATATCTGAGTATGAGACCACCTCTTTCTTCTTTGGCAATAGAACTAAGTTAGTATGTGTGACATATCTGGGCAGTTCATGGCCATTGAAGAATGCCTTGACCATATCCACAATATCATTAGCTATTATTTCCCAACAAGTATGGAAAAAACAACCAGTGAAGCCATCCGGACCCCCAGCACTTTCTCCATTTAATCCATACACTGCCTGCTTTACCTCCTCAATAGTTGGTTGTTTAATCAGCTCCAAGTTCTGAACATTATCAACCAAAGCTGGTATATGGTCAAGAATGTCGAATGATGTTGGAACTGAATCTTCATGAAACTGAGCCTTGTAAAATCTAACTGCCTCATCTGCCATTTCAGAGCTGTCCTCTAACCAGACACCATTAGAGTTCTGCACCCTTTTCACCTGCAATCTTCTTCTTCTACCATTGACTTGAGTATGAAAAAATTTTGTATTCCTATCTCCATCTTTAAACCATGCCATCCCTGATTTTTGTTTCCAAAATTCTTCCTCCAATGCTAAAAATCTGGTCAGTTCTGCCTTAACTTTCTGCAGTCTTTCTCTATTCTGGTATGTAGGTGCCCTCTCAAACTGTGCTTCATGAACTAATACCACCTCCTCAAGACTAGCAATTTTCTGAAATATGTCCCCATATGTTGCCTTACTCCAGACAGATAAAGCTTTTTTCAACTTCTTTAATTTATGATTGAATATATAAAAGGGGTCACCTACAAAGTTTGCCTTCCAGTTTTCTGATACCACTTCCTTAAAAGTTGGATGCTGACTCCAGAAGTTTAAAAATTTGAAAGGCTTCATGATCGGTGAAGTATCTGGATTATACTGCAATAGCATTGGACTGTGATCAGATCCAGTTTTTGATAGGTGAGTAACCTCTAAACTAGGCCACAGCTCCTGTAATTCTATATTTCCAAAACATCTATCCAACCTTTTGAATATACAATCCTCTTCCCCCCTTCCATTCCACCATGTATATATACTCCCTTTGAATCCTAAATCACTAAGGTTACAAGAGTTACAACAATGCCTGAAGTCATTTATTTCATTCAATGACACTGGCAAACCTCCAAATTTCTCCTCCTCTTCCCAAATAACATTAAAATCCCCCCCTACAAGCCAGGGCAAGGACATATCACTGGCCAGATTATATAAACTATCCCACAGTTCAATGCGCTCTAGAGAATCACATTTTGCATACACAAAGGTGACCATAAATGAAATTTGTGTATCCAGGTTTGTGAACTTCAGAGTCAGCTGCTGCTCCAGGTCATATATAATGTCAACACCATGGTCATCATCCACAAATACCCAGATTTTATTTGAAACATTTGCAAAAGCCTGCAACATTCCTATTCTCCTCCTATATCTTTCCAGTTTCTTCTTCTTCTGCTTTGGTTCCATAATACCTATGAATTTGAAATGATACTGTCTTTGCATTGTAATGAGTCTCTCAAATGCTTGCATTGTCTTCACTGATCTTATATTCCATATAATGGCATTCATCATTAGTTCTGAGGTTTAGATAGGGCCCTTCTCGTTTGGACCCCTGCTGCTCCACTTTGAGAATTTTCCTTTGACTGTCTCTTCTTGCTTTTCC
The DNA here is from genome assembly GCA_026770625.1 of Nicotiana glauca. Classification (NCBI taxonomy): domain Eukaryota; kingdom Viridiplantae; phylum Streptophyta; class Magnoliopsida; order Solanales; family Solanaceae; genus Nicotiana; species Nicotiana glauca. The sequence goes on from MDKF010834319.1 coordinate 6,387, forward strand.
CTGCTACTTTACCTTTTTCCAGGTATCTGGGTGATAAACCTCCTAATTTTGCAATGTTTTTAAAGTTTTGGCAAGTGGATTCGGCATCCATATCTCTTCCCTTGCCTTCTATCCTATCTGCATCATTCATGTTGTCTGTAGGATCTGCAATTTGGATGCCAGTTGAAGTAGGAATCAAACTTTTTCTTATGGCATTCTGATCAGCCCCATCTGTTGCTTGAATCAGTCCTGCATTGATGGAAATGTTGGCTGGCTCGCCCTCCTTGCTCTTATCAATATTCACTGCAATTCTGTCAATTTCTGCATTTAATGAAACTCCTTCTGTGCCTGCAGCTACTGCATCATGGATATCAGGTCCTAAATCAGGTTTATCTGGTGGGAACCCTTTATTAGGACTAGACCTGATGTTTTTTTTTCCAACTGGATCTCCTGAAATTGCACACTTTTGATTGTTTACCTCTGTGACTTCCCTTTGATCAACTATTACTTCATTAGATTTTTCTCCATTTAGGTCTGATTTCCAAGACTCCTTAGTAGCCTTGCCATTTACACTTTGTTCCTCTTCTTCCTTTTCCTCATCTGATGACTCTTCCTCACCACTGGCACCCTCAGGTAATTCATCTTCTTCTGATCCTTCTTCAGTTTGTGCATCCCATAATTTACTTCCACTAAGTTGTAATCTTTCATTAGCATTGAATTCATTAGCTGCTGCCTCAAATTCAGTTGCCTGTGATGGAATATCCTGACATGATTGATTAATTGCTACAGAATTTTCTACAAATGCTCTGTTTATCCAAGCAGCTGTAGACTCCTTTAACAAAACCTCAGTTACCTCATTCCCACTCTCATTAATTTGTCTCTTTGACCCTGCATTAGCATACTTCTCCCTCCCATTAGAAACACCACCATTGCCTCTTTTTGGTGATGCTACCCCTGGTGATTTAGAACTAACATCTGTAGCAACTTGATTTACTGCCTTCTGAACAGGGGAACTCTGCTCCTCTCCATCCTCTACAATAGCCAACTGATTCTCTTCATTTGTTTCCTCATCTTCCCCTTGTAGAGCTGCAAATTTGTTGACTATTTGAACTTGTTGATCCACGGGCAGTTGAACAATTTGTCTCCTCGCATTATCAACATTAACTGGCACAACTTCCTGCTGTGATTTAGTTTGCTTAGCTGGAACTAACTCTTTCCCTGTAACAACCTGATTCCCAGATTTCTTCACTCGATTGTCTCTTACCTCCTTCCATTGCTCCCTTGCATTATCATTTAGATTTCCAACCACTTTACCACTAGATAGAATCATTAGAGGCTGACCATTATCATTTGATTTACCATTATCAGTTGTGTGTTGATTCACCTTCTCCTTTTCAACATATAACTCTGGATGCACCCTCCAACATTCAAACACATCATGGCCCTGCAATTTGCACTCCTTACAATATTTTGGTATCATATCATACTTAATATTAACCCAGTCTTCCCTAGTTTCTCCAGTAGATTCATTTAGAATATCCATTTTTACCTTCTTTGGGTGATCCGCTAACAAATCAATAAGAACTTTGACCCTCGTGCAACTAGGTCGAGTTTTGTTCACTGTGGCAGAATCAAGCTGAATAGGCCTTCCAACAGCTGAGGCAAGTGAAAATAAACATTCTTTCACATAATACGTTGGCAACAGACCTGGGAATGAAATCCACGCCATAGCTTTTGGGGTCTCCTCTCCAGCCTTGAATTTAACATCGTAAATAAGAGGTCGAACCTGAAATTGTTGCCCATACCTATCTGTAATATACTGAGCTCCTTTCGATGCAAAATCAATAAAATCCTGACGCAGAGTCATCCGTATTAGGATATGTCTGTCCCTCAAAACTCCAATATTACATTCACCCTTAATTCCACATTGCAATGGCAGAATTCGACGGATTTCGTTAATATCTGGCCATCCATATGCAAATTTAGCCACCACTGCATATTGAAGTTCTTCAATAATATTCATTCTCTCTACTTCTGCCTCCGTAAAATTCACAACTGGGTGCCCATTAATAACAGTTGGTCGACGAAAAGAAATTGGTTCCACATTTGACGCTCGTTCTTGCACGGTACTATTGATTGTAGCTGGTTTCAGGATTTTGGAATAATCTAGAGCTTGTGGATTGTTGTTAGAGGTCGATGGGGGTTGGGCGATGGTGGGGGTGGGCTGACCAGCCGGTTCCGATGGCTGGCCGCCGGCCAAAGCAGCCATGGAAGCTTTCTCTCTCTAAATCGCCTGTGAATCGCCAAAACTGTCGCCAGAGCCTAGGGCAATCCGCTGATGGAGACAATAGCACCGGTATTGTTACCCATATAACACATACCGTGCTAACCTTATCGTACTAATCCTATTGAGGCTAGAAACCTCATTACTAACAAGCATGTAAAAAATACGAACTTGAAATGACCAAATATTCTATGATCATCACAGAGTTTATAACATACTCTGTGATAAGATTACAGATGATGATACTAATAAAGTGGTAGAATAAAAGGAAGAAAGAGTTAAAATGATGTCCCTTGTTGTCGAACCTTGTGATTTCTTGAATTTGTAATTCTTTGTCAACACAGTCCCAATTCTTCAGGAGGTATTCAAAAATCATGATTTCTTTTTAGAGCGTTTGGACTTTGTTGACGTTGTTGGAGCGGCCTGCTTTAGCTTTGCATTTCTCATTGGAGGTCGCCTAATATTGTCTTCCCCACTATTTTCCTTTGTATGTGTCTTTTGTTCCTCTGTTGCATTAATAGGGACCGTTCTGTCGATTTGTTGCAGCCCTTCAACTGCTTCACCCTCTAAAAATGTATCACTGCCTGTTGTCCGTTGATTTGGAATATCTGGAAAAAAACCTTGTGCAGCCAAGATTGGTTCAACTTATGATTTAACACCGCTTGTATTGTTTTGTTGTTGTCTATGTATATCATTCCTGCTCCTATTCCCACGTTTAGCGCTATAAGGATCACGACTCAAAATGTCAAGAGGATTCGCACTTAGCATCGTATCCAACAATTCAGCTGTTGTATGTTGTTGCTTTCCAGTTTTAATCTGCTCCTCTCCTGAATTTGGAATAAAATCCTGATCTGCGTCACTGCTGGATCCTACTTCCTCATATGTACTCAATTCTTCATTACTTTCATATCCTCGTTGGTTATCTGTCCAGGCTCGAGACACCACATTGCTTCCCTCCATAGAATCCAATAATTTTCTTTCCTCTGCTGAAATGAGTGCAAAGCTACTAATTGTGTCATTTGAGGGAATATTTTTGTAAGAGGTGTTCAGTCCAACTTGTTGCATAGTATCTTGCAAACTATCTTGACATTGCTGCACATTATTCCCGTTATGACTAAGTGGGCCCACATCAACGTTTGGGAGGCCCTTTCCAGCATTTTCTTGACTTTTTTGTGCAGACTTGGTGGAAGAAATTCGTTGGAGCTGCGGCTGAAATTGCAAAAAAGCTGTAACATTTTGCTTTCCAGCTAAAGCACTATTGCTTTCCCTATTGGATGCTTCATGCTTCTCTTTCTCACAACAAAGATGGCCCACGTGTTTGACAATAATGTGCTCCATTGAATTTTCGTAACTTTTTTTTCCCACAAAAACAGATTCATCTTGATTTTCAATTACACAACCCAAATGGCCCACATGCTTTAATTGTTGTACACCATTAACGCCTCTTTTTTGAGTAGTAGAGCCCACACCCAAAATTAAATCCTTTGTACTACACGTTAATTCCTCACATGCATTCACACGACTAAAATCATTTTTTTCAACCAAATTATCGTGTAAAATCATTTAGGGTTTAGGGTTTAGGGTTTAGGGTTTAGGGTTTAGGGTTTAGGGTTTAGGGTTTAGGGTTTAGGGTTTT